>JBBDGP010003431.1:75000-92500 GCA_037952835.1 Lithobates septentrionalis | reverse complement strand
CCAGACCACCTGTGGGACGTGATTTGAGTGCTGTAGCAGAAGCTATTCAAGGTTCCTTGGCGCCCAAGACTTGGTCCAGTTACTCTGCCTCCTGGGGAAGCTGGTTGTCCTTTGCAAGCGCTGAAGGTTTAAGTTTCAGAGAACCATTTGAAGCAACTGTCTTGGCCTTCTTATCCCAGTTAATACAGCAGTGCTTTTCCTTTAGTTATGTGTCAAAAACGCTGGCTGGCATTTCATTTTTCTTTAGGTTATTAGGTTTGCAACCTTGCACATCTTATTTTTCTGTTAAACAGGCACTGAAGGGTTACAGGAGGTTGACTTTTGTTTCAGACAGTAGGCGACCTATCTCCTTGGACATCCTTCGTGGCTTTTGCAAGGTTACTGCAATAGTTTGCTTCTCTAAGTATGAAGCGCTACTTTTCAAAACAGCTTTTGTGTTAGCCTTTTTTGGTGCTTTCCGTATCTCGGAACTAGTGCCAGCAAATAAACAAGGGACTTCAGGAATTCGATTTGAGCAAGTAGTGGTTGACCAATTGGGAGTGCATATTTGGCTGCAGCAGTCTAAAATGGATCAATGTGGCAAGGGCAGGTGGGTCAACCTGTGCGTACAAGAGGACGGAATTGTGTGCCCTGTAGAGGCAGTTAGACAATTTATGGGGATTAGACCTTTAGGTAAAGGGTTTTTTCTTATTCATGCTAATTCAATGCCACTTACGAAGTTTCAGTTTGATGCAGTTTTTAAGAAATGCCTGGTACAGTTGGGATTAACCAACTTGAAATTTTCCTCCCACTCATTTAGAATAGGCGCAGCTTCTGAGGCGGCCCGGGTAGGGTTACCAGATTCTGACATTAAAGAAATGGGGAGGTGGAAGTCCCATTGTTTTCGTTTATATGTTAGGCCTAATTTGTTTATTTGAATTTCAGGTTTTCAGCACACAGTTTGGATTCTGGGACACTCTTTTATATACTGGGCACGAAAGAGAGCGGCTCAACGCAGTTACTCAACGAATTTGTCCCTGCAGCCGGACTCTTTTAAGTTATATTGGCAGGGCATAAGAGGCCTTCAGTGGCACCAACTTTATTTTCACCTAACAAGGTTGTGTCAATTATGGCCTATGCCATCCATTTTGGTTATTCACTTGGGTGGCAATGATTTGGGAAAAGTTAAGACTCTAGATTTGTTGTTCATGATTAAACAGGATCTCCAGCGCTTTTGTATCACTTCCCCAGGTACAACTTTAGTCTTTTCAGAGATAGTCCCTCGGCTTTCGTGGCTCTCCTCAGATCAGAGGAGGGTCATGGAAAAAATGAGGAAAAGAGTCAATAGGGCTCTTGAAAAATGTATGCCTCTGATAAATGGTTTATCCTATCGGCATGTGGACCTTGAAGGTGGTTACCCGGGTTTGTACAGGCCTGATGGAGTCCATTTATCAGAGGTTGGTCTGGATATATTCAATCTGGGTCTGCAGTACAGTATAGAAAGTGCTGTGGCTGCGGTGGTGGGGAGGCCGGGCTTGATGTTCAAGCCCGCCATGTGGGCTGTTGTTTTTATTTAACCGCTTGCTGACCGCCGGCTGTCTATTGACGGCCAGGCGGCGCAGCTCTCGTTGCAGGCGGGCGTCATATGACGGCCTCGCATTCCTAGGCCACCAGGGGGCACGCGCGCCCCGGCGATCGCGCCCGCCATGTCACTAGGCACCCGGTGCGCGTGCCCGGCGGCCGCGATGTCAGCCGGGCATCCGCGATTACCGGTAACACAGCAGGACCGTGGATCTGTGTGTGTGTGTGTAAACACACAGATCCATGGTCCTGTCAGAGGAGAGGAGACCGATGGTGTGTTCCCAGCACAGAGGAACACCGATCGGTCTCCTCCCCTAGTGAGTCCCCTCCCCCTACAGTTAGAATCACTCCCTAGCAACACAGTTAACCCCTCGATCACCACCTAGTGTTAACCCCTTCCCTGCCTGTCACATTTATACAGTAATCAATGCATTTTTATAGCACGGTTCGCTGTATAAATGTGAATGGTCCCAAATATGTGTCAAAAGTGTCCGATGTGTTCGCCGCAATATCGCAGTCACAATAAAAATCGCAGATCGCCGCCATTACTAGTAAAAAGATTAAAAAAAAAAAAATGTTATAAATCTATCCCCTATATTGTAGACGCTATAACTTTTGCGCAAACCAATCTATATACGCTTATTGCGATTTTTTTTTTACCAAAAATATGTACAAGAATACGTATCGGCCTAAACTGAGAAAAAATTTGTTTTAAAGAAAAAAAAATTGGATATTTATTATCGCAAAAGATAAAAATTATTGTGTTTTTTTTTAAAACTTCTCACTCTTCTTTTGTTTATAGCGCAAAAAATAAAAACCGCAGAGGTGATCAAATACCACTAAAAGAAAGCTCTATTTGTGGGGAAAAAATGATAACAATTTCATTTGGGTACAGTGTAGCATGACCGCGCAATTGTCATTCAAAGTGTGACAGCGCTGAAAGCTGAAAAATGGCTTGGGCAGGAAGGGGGTGAAAATGCCCGGTATTGAGGTGATTAAATTCTGCTACTGCTCGAGTTCTAATAACTGGGCAGATGGAAATATGTTTGGATTTATGAAGTTATGATATAATAAAAGAGTTATGAATTATTACATTGTTTAAAACCAATAAAAGGTGTCGCGGCCAATTTCTTGCCAAAAAGATGGATGTTTGTGTATTATTTATTTAAATTGTATCTGGGGAAAGTGTTTTGTGGGTGGGTGTGGCCTACGATCTCACGAAAAAGGGGGCGCAATATGGGTCCACTTTCTTGAGGTTGTGGCCTCCCCACCACATTTAGATTATTTAATTTAGCAGCTTTAGTTATAGGTAATTTAGGGCGGCTGCCCCTTTAAGGAAGCTGAGCTAAGGTACCTGGGAAGAACCAATCAGAGCTCATGGAAGGTGCTGGAAGTGGGGATAGGCTATAAAAGGTCAGCAGGAAAGAGGCTTTTCCTCTTTCCCACTGGACCAAGAAGGAAATTGAAGCTCCCTCTCTCCCGCCCCAGTTGCGAACACCTATTATGTGGTAGGGTCACCCCGGATTCTGGGGGGGACTGTTGTTTTTATTTAAATTCTGCTACTGCTCGAGTTCTAATAACTGAGCAGGTGGAAATATGTTTGGATTTATGAAGTTATGATATAATAAAAGAGTTATGAATTATTACATTTGTTTAAAACCAATAAAAGGTGTCACGGCCAATTTCTTACCAAAAAGATGGATGTTTGTGTATTATTTATTTATATTGTATCTGGGGAAAGTGTTTTGTGGGTGGGTGTGGCCTACAATCTCAATGACAGGTACTTTTCAGAACCAAATTGCTCTGTGCCATGGTTGTCCCATATTTTTGGTCTGATGTTACTTTCCTATAAAATGCTCTATTTAATTCTATTCCGGACTCTGCATGGCTCTTAGGAGGTGGGGGAGGGACCGAGCCACAGCCCATCCCCCTAATGATGCCACCAAACACTCCTCCAGACAATAGCAATGATAGGCTTATAAATGAGCTACAATTATCACAGACAAAAGTACTAAGATTACTGAAATGTCAATTCAATACATTCTATTGCTGAACACTAAAGGAGATTTCACATCATCCAAAAATAAAACCTATGTACATAAAAAGTGCAGCGCAATAGTAAGAATCCGTCCAGCACAATAAAATATCTCCGTCCAAATGAGGTCATTAATTAGTAGAACCACAAAGCCCAGAGAGCAATAAGGGACATTCACATGAGTGAAAAGAAGATCCAGTATGAAATGCAGGTGACAATGCCCTCCACCAACATGCATACCCCAAGGTAGGACAAGTGCGTTGGACCTTCTGATGATTGAGGGCTCCATATCTTGAGGTGAGCGAGCATACTGGATCTTCTTTTCACTCACGTGGAATGTCCCTTACTGCTCTCTGGGCTTTGTGGTTCTACTAATTAATGACCTCATTTGGACGGAGATATTTTATTGTGCTGGACTGATTCTTACTATTGCGCTGCACTTTTTATGTACAATAGTAATAATAGCAAAGCTCTTCAGGCGCATGCACAATGCAGGGGCAATGCTGCAGAGGGGACCTGAGTCTGCAGATTGTTACTATTGTGGAAAAGGAGTAGGAAGTCATTGGCGGGATCAACAGATATTTTTACCAAATGTAAAATTCTGAAAACAAAAATAACGGCACACATTGGGAGACACATATAATCTGAAGGGCTTAATGTTTTTTTTTTGGGGGGGTTTACATCGGCTTTACCTACCAAAAGTGTTATACTGCACTAAAACTTTCATCCAACCATTAAATGATTCCATGGAAGAGACAAGAGAAAGCTGGATGGCTGCACTTTAATGCAACACCTTTATTTGAAGTCAGATAAAATCCAAGCAGTCACATCTGATCACAGAGGTACAGGACAAGAAGCTGACGCGTTTCACACCACAGATGGGCGCTTAATCATGATGAAGGTGTTGCATTGGAGTTCGGCCGTCCAGCTTTTTCTTCTCTCTTTGATGCTACTTGCAGGGCCGGCTCCTGTGCCTTGTCTAGCAGGAGGCGTCATCATGGAATAGTTGTCTAGAGCGGTCAGTTCTTATTAAATCATTACATTTGTCATTTTAAAAAGCCAATGTAAAGGAAAAGTAGTGATAGAAAAAGCTTTAACTAGTCATTGTATGATTCTTAATTCTTTCTGCTCCATATAACTAGGAAGCATGGCAGGGGGGTGTATTCTGCCTACATACATTGAGGTGAAAAGTTTCCATGGTCACATCAGAAAGTTGGGAGATAAGTATACTGACCTCTCTATTCATTTCATGTTTTACATTCCAACTCCAGGATACCTGAAAATGAGCCCTTGCAGTAGGGATGTGCCCGATTGCAAGTATTGATTGCTCCTTTAGATCTAGGGGACTAGTTAAAGTAGATTTACTTACCCATTACTCCACTCCAGTGCCCTGATAGATTGGTCCCTGCAGGGTCTTCTCACTTACACTGGTCTAAGGTCATGACATCATCAGGACCAATGCAGGATTCATAGCCGTGCATTGGCTGTGATGCTGTCAAGGGACAGTCCGCTGGAGTGTGATGCAGCACCGCCTGCTGGGGAAATGGAGGATTACGCCGCGTACACACGACCGGACTTTCCATCAGAATAGACTCCAACGGTCTTTCCGACAGAGTTCCGCTGAAACGGACTTGCCTACACACGTTCACAACCAAAGTCCGATCGTTTAGAACGCGATGACGTACGACGGGACTAGAAAAAGGAAGTTCAATAGCCAGTAGCCAATAGCTGCCCTTGCGTCGTTTTCGGTCCGTCGGAATAGCGTACAGACGAGCGGTCTTCCTGATAGGAACTGATTCCGTCGGAAAGATTTGAAACATGTTCTATTTCTAGGTCCGTCAGAATTGTAGAAAGAAAAAGTCCGATGAAGCCCACACACGATCGGAATGTCTGACGGAATGATTCCATTGGACCTTTTCTGGCAGAAAGTCCGGTGGTGTGTACGCGGCATTAGGTAAGTAAAAGTGTTTTTACTCTCATGGGGACTAAACTCATAATGAACCTGTACAATGTAGCCACACAGCAAAGGAGGATTTCCATGTTTCTCGGAGTTGGGCTTTAAGTATTTTGTGAGTTCATATACGGGATCTTTATAAGAGAATTCAGTCAGCAAAGAGCAAATTGCTGTAACCAATAGAAATAAGGCTTTACTCATTGAATTGCTTTGTTGAATAAGCCCGGCTGTGACTCCACATGCGTTTACAAGTAGGCAGGTGAACCCGATGGTAATAAAGATGACAAACAGCTTTGATATCCAGAAAGTTCAAATAAAACAAGTCATAAAACTTCACTTGTTCCTGAGTGACGGCTGCAGCACTTCAACCCGTCCTTTATTATAACACTACTGTAGATGTGAAAGATGGAGGACAGACATTGGATTCTCCAAAAGAAGAAGATAGACCATTTACTTTTCATGACGTCAAAGTGTTGGAGTCTCAGCAACAAAAAGAGTTTCCAACCCGTCCAAAAAGTGCTGTAAAGAATTTGGGAAGTCTAGGTGGCTTTTCAAGTCAGCAATGTTAAAGTCCAGTAGATGATATTTCAACTCTATTCTTATTTTACCGTATATGAGAATTAAAGCTGAACTCCGAGAAAATGACAAAACTTCCCTCTTAGTGAGGCTTTCCCACACTGCGAGGAATACATGTTGGCTTCTGTCTAGGCTTATTTACCTTACTCCCCCCTCCCCCACCCAGCAGACAATGCATTCCTTATCTATTCCAGTGAATTTGGCCCTCAGCATCCTCACTTACAATGCAGGGCTGCCAGCACTTTATTGTACATGATGATATCACAGTGCTACTGATGATGTCACAGTGGGGCTGATTTACTAAAACTGGAGAGTGCAAAATCTGGTGTAGCTCTCCATAGAAATGTTTTTTTTTTGTCAAAGCTTACGTGAAGAAGCTGAAGTTAGAAGCTGATTGGCTACCATGCACAGCTGCACCTGATTTTGCACTCTGGAATTTTAGTAAATCAACCCGAGTGCTACTTGTTAGAAGCAGCTTTGGAGACGGGTTATATGGAGAAGTCTGAGAGAGGAAGGTGATAAAGCAGATAAAACTGTTTTTTTTTAAGGTATCATAGAAAGAAATGCATCTTTAACCTGTTCAGTGCTCAGGGAGCTCCACAACAAGGGTTGATTTGTACTTTAGGTTAAAATTAATTCATGATTGGCATACATTTGACCCTTGCTTAATATATTTATGTTAGGTATTTTAAGGGTATTTTAAATTGATACTAAAGTCTCGTTGTTTTTGTGTTTAAAAATGACAAATCTGTTATACTTACCTGCTTTGTGTAATGGCTTTGCACAGAGCACCTCAGATCCTCCTCTTCTCGGGTCCCTCGCTGGTGCTCCTGGCCCCTCCCTCCTGTCGAGTACCCCCACAGCAAGCAGCTTGAAATGGGGGCACCCGGTCCGAGTCACAGCTCCCAATGGCACCCCATGTGTGTCTCAGCCAATCAGGAGGCAGAGTCGCAGACAGCCAAGCCTCTCGTGTAACATCGCTGGCTCAAGATGGGGCTCAGGTAAGTATTAGGGGTCCTGAGGGGGGGCTCCTGCACACATAATGCACATATAATGCATTAAGGGAAAAACATTCTGCCTCTAGAACCACTTTAAAGGGAAACTCCAGCCAAAAAAAGTTTCCTTCTAGTGTTGGATGGTGCAGGAAAGGGTAAGAAGATCCTTATTTCTGTCTGTATCCCCATTGGTGTGATATACCTTGCTATATGTGGAGGTCTCTTCAAGCACCCAACGTGTCTGAGATAGTTGCTCTTGTGAATCTAACCTATAATTATGAAAAGAGTATAGCTCTTAGGACAGGTTCTATTCCCAAATTAATGGGATATGGAGTCCATGGCTCTCAATGATATCTTCTACTACTGTTTGGTGTCCCCTATAAGTTTAATACAATGCAGATATTTAGGATGTTTTATGTTGATCACCTACAGTGTGCTTTATATACTGAAAGGCTGGTCTGTTCTTCACTTGTTGCTATGTGTCCCTTGTTATTTCTACAACATGTAAACCATTATAATTCAATAAACATCGATTGTTGGAAAATAAAATGTAAATTGTGCATGATCTTTAAAGCTAGAAAGGGAGGAACTCCATTGGAGGAAGTGTGTAGACTCTTGGCGGTCCACTGGCACTTTTTCCAGCTGTGGTCAATGCTCACATTCCTACAACGTCTGGCATGCACTGGTGCAATGTGATGCCATTTATTCTGACTGACGGACACTCAGTTCACCATGTTGGTGGTCATGCTTTGGGGTGTGCAGCACAACACGTGGCGACACATTATCCTGCATTGCCTCGCACTGCCAGAAATAGACACATAGACCATATTGATGCATTGGGCACCCCATTCAAATGAATAGGCTGTCCTAACGCAACACATTTTAATGCACACCATGTGAATGGAGCCTTATGCCGTGTACACACGAGCAGACTTTCCACCATCTGAACTCCGAAGGACTTTTTGACGGACTTTCGACGGAGTTCCGACGCAACGGACTTGCCTACACACGATCACACCAAAGTCTGACTGATTGGAACGTGATGACGTACGACCGGACTAGAATAAGGAAGTTCATAGCCAGTAGCCAATAGCTGCCCTTGCGTTGTTGTTCGTCCGTCGGACTAGCATACAGACGAGCGGATTTTTCGGCCGGACTCGAGTCCGATGGAAAGATTTGAAACATGTTCTATTTCTAAAGTCCGTCTGATTTTTCGACAGCAAAGGTCAGATGAAGCCCACACACGATGGAATTGTCCGGGGGATTCGTTCCGTCGGGCCTTTGCTGTGGAAAAGTCGGGTCGTGTGTACGCGGCATTAGTGATTCTATCACTGGAGCTTTGTCACCTAGCATGACACATCCCATAATAAGAATTCTGGCTTACGCTCTGACATTTTCACTCACTACAAACAGTCACATTTCCATTATCTAAAAACTAATCACACTTTTATCTTCAATGAAGAGTCCAAATGTGTAAAGAATGAGCCTCTTTAGTCAGTGTTTTGTTTTTGGCCATTTTGGACACAGGCGTTACTTTGTAAAGTTGGGCTCCAAAACTGATTCCATTTGTTTTCTCTTCTATTGGAAATCATTAAAGTGGTTCTAAAGGCAGAAGGTTTTTATTCTTAATGCCTTGTATGCCTTAAGATAAAAAAAACCCTTCAGTGTGCAGCAGCCCCCTCAGCCCCCCTAATACTTACCTGAGCCCTATCCAGCCAGCGATGTCCATAAGTGCCTCGGCCGTTCGGGACTAAGCCTTCTGATTGGCCGAGACAAAGCAGTGGCATTATTGGCTCCCGCTGCTGTCAATCAAAGTCAGTCAGCCAATGAGGAGAGAAAGGGGGCAGGGCCAAACCATGGCTCCTTGTCTGAATAGACACACAGAGCTGCTGCTTGGTGTGGGGGCACTCGTCAGGACGGAGAGGAGAGGAGCACCGAAGATGGACCCCAGAAGAGGAGGATCGGGGCTGCTCTGTGCAAAACTACTGAACAGGGCAGGTAAGTATAACATGTTTGTTATTTTTAAAGGAAAAAAAAAAAACAAGACTTTAGTATCACTTTATTCTCAAATGTCAAATTTGTATTACTTTTTTGCTAATGGAAATCTCCACAATGCAATACATACAGTAGAACAAAAACTTTATTTGGTAGAGAAGGAAATGATTAGAATTTATCAGAGATTTATTGCTACCCTGTTTCCCCGAAAATAAGACCTAGCGTGATTATCAGTGATGGCTGCAATATAAGCCCTACCCCCCAAATAAGCCCTACCCTGAAAATAAGACCTACAAGGACTTTAACTAGGGCTTATTTGGGGGGTGGGGCTTATATTGCAGCCATCACCGACAATCACGCTAGGTCTTATTTTCGGGGGAAACAGGGTATTCACCTATAGGGGAGAGGGGAGAAACTTCCCCTCACTTACTTGGACACCAAGAACAATAAAAACCTGACAGAGGTTACATCCATTCTCTTCTGTAACTTAAACTAAAAGAAAAATTAGTGTGGGAGTCTGTTATAAAACTACACAACGTAGTAGCTGTTGCACACAATGCAGCTCCAAGCTACATATGATATCCTTTCAAAGCCTAATGCCGCGTACACACGGTCAGACTTTTCAGCTACAAAAGTCCGACAGACCATCTGACACACTTTCCACAGACTTTCGACTGACTTTTGGCAGACTTTCAACAGACTTTCTAACGACCGGACTTGCCTACACACGATCACACCAAAGTCCGATGGATTGGTACGTGATGACGTACACCGGACTACAATAAGGAAGTTGATAGCCAGTAGCCAATAGCTGCCCTAGCGTTGGGTTTTTGTCCGTCGGACTAGCATACAGACGAGCGGATTTCTGGGTCCGGCGGAGTTACGACGTAAAGATTTGAAGCAAGTTCCAAATCTAAAGTCCGTCAGATTTGCGACTGGAAAAGTCCGGTGAAGGTCCGGTGAAGCCCACACACGATCGGATTGGTCCGTCGGCGTCCGTCAGACAAGTCCGGTGGAAAAGTCCGGCCGTGTGTACGCGGCATAAGTAATTGCTATAAAATACAACATAGTTATCAAACAACAGACACACATTTCCGTATCTCACATAAAAACAAACATTCCAGGATCTGATCATCTTCAAGCCGACTGTCAGTTTTTCTCCCATCTGGAGATCCTTTTTATGATAACCACATAAAAGTGCCGACTCTCGTTTATCCAGAAGAAGACAAATGTAATATCCTCACCATCAACGTCCTTATCAATCTTTTCTCCATCAGTAAAAGAAAATGATGATGGAGTCCTAACCCCGGGCTCCATATTATGGTGTTCCTGGCACCAGTTCCCTATATTGGGCCAAGTCATTCTTCATCTTCAGTAGTGTGAACTCATGCAGACACCTCCACTCATTTACTGCTATGGGCAATGCTGGAAGACACGGAATGTGCCGGTAACTGCACAACTCATTTCCTCAGACTTTGTAATAAATCCGCCAAATAAACCTTCTGGACAAACAGAGCTGAGCTTGGAATCCAAAGATGAGGCGTTGTCAATGCTTTCACAATGGTACACAGCGCCGTTATGTACTACCGGGGGCTAAAGTGAGCCGGGAGCAAAAAGAATTGTTCATTGTCTTCTGAAAAGCCGAATATTCAGCATCTCCGTAGTAAACTAGAAATCTGACCGGGTTTTAGATAAAGGAGAAGTGTGGAAAAATATTGTATCCAATCTACACAGAAAAGATCATTATAAATAAAGTTTTGTGGCTTCAATAAAATATCACATGCTTAAGCTGAGCTCCGCCCAGATCTATCATCTACTCCAAATTGTGCCGTTATAAAGAAATGAAGATGAACTCCGGGACCCGGAGCAAAAACTTTCATGGAACTTTATTCCTGGAAAGCTCCAGAGAATAGAAATCCACTTTGTGCACCAAATACCTTTGTAAAGCCGGTCAATACCTTGTAAAAGAAGCCGTGATCTCCTCCCCATGCTGCACAGGTCATGTGACTTCACCCCTCCCCCCCCAGCCAATAAAAGTGCTGAGAAGCCAGATGATGGAAGATGTCCGTGTCTGGTGGGGAGATCCTCCAGGACGTCACATTGCTGGAGACAAGGTCACTAGAATTCCACTTTAAGCCTTAAACTTATCATTTCCATGCAAAGCAAGGCTAATAAACATTGATTTATACTCATTATGGATAAAACTGAACTCCGGAAATAAAATCTGCTTCTGCCATTGGCCATGTAATAATAAATGATGTGTAATGATGGGGCCGTATTACTGGCTGCTGTTGTGTTAAAGTGCTTGTAAAGCCTTCAGGTTCTTCCCCTTCATGCTTTCCATGCATTAGGTAAAAAACCTTCTGTGCTGCAGCCAATCCAGAGAGCCGCCTTTACTTACCTGAGCCAATCCCATCCTCCGATGTGCACAAGTGGCTCCACCCACTGTCTCTCTCCTCATTGGACAGATTGATAGCGGTGGGAGCCATTGGCTGTCAATCAAAATCTGTGAAACGGGAGCCGGGGGCGGGGCTTCGTCCTGCTGTCTGTGTCAATGGACGCAGCAGCGGGACTCGGGAGCGAGCCTGCACGAGCGCCCCCATGGAATGCGGCTTTCTGTGGGGGGCACCCCGAAAGAAGAGGAGAGGGGCTACTCTGTGCACAACCATTGCACAGAGCAGGTAAGTATAGGCATGCTTGTTATTTATAAAAAAAAATCAAACGTTGACTACCACTTTAAGTGAGACTCCTAGGCCGGCCATACAAGGTTCAACAGGAACCGGCCAAGATTAGACCTGTGTATGGGCAGGCTGAATGTACCAATCGATCGATCAGCTCGGGTACAACCAGCCTGACGGAATATCTTGTAATAATCGCTCGTGTCTCCTATAGCCGCTACCAATAATCACCGGCTGCTGATTCCCCTGTCAGGCTCGATTCACACCTATGCATGTTGCTTTTGAGCGTTTTTGGAGGGTTTTTTTTCATGCTTGCCACGTTTTTGAGCAGCGTTTTTGCCGCGATTTGCGGTTTTTTTTTTTTTTTTTTTTTCACAGTTTTTTTTTACAGTCTTAAAAAAAATTAAAAAAAAAAAAAATTAAAAAAAAAAAAAAAAAAAACGGCAAAAACGCATCAAAAACGCACCAAAAACGCATCAAAAACGCTGCAAAAATGGTGCACTTGCGTTTTTGATGCTTGTCCATTGAATTCTATTACATGCAAAACGCTGCATTTTGCATGAAAAAAAGTCCCTGACCCTTTCCAAAAATACAGAGATACAAAAACGCATTGATGTGAACATGTTCCATAGGAACCCATGTTAAAAAATTCCCATGCATTTCTGCAAAATGCATCAAAAAATGCGCTAGTGTGAATGGAGCCTTAGGCGTTGCAAAACCAGCATTTTTTAAGCCTTAGCTTCAGCAAACCTGACCATATGACCATGTGACCATGTGACCATGCAGTCATGTGACCTTCCCCACAGTTTCTGGGCGGTTTTAAAGCGGTAATACCTCGGCTTTACTGCAGTTTTACAGCGTTTCCCATGTGAACATGTTCCATAGGAACCCATGTTATAAAATTCCCATGTATTTCTGCAAAATGCATCAAAAATGCACTAGTGTGAATGGAGCCTCAGTGTTGATGGGAGAATCGTACAAATGTCTTTCCTGCAACCAATTCATTTCATTGATAAGAATGTCCCAAAGATTTAGGACTGGAATACTGAAGTGAAGGACTAGAACTCGGCATTCTGTCTCCCTGAGGCTCCATTCACACTAGCGCGTTTTTTGATGCATTTTGCAGAAATACATGGGAATTTTATAACATGGGTTCCTATGGAACATGTTCACATCAATGCATTTTTGTAGCTCTGTGTTTATGGAAAGGATCAGGGACTTTTTTCATGCAAAATGCAGCGTTTTGCATGTGAGGCTGGATTCACACCTATGCATGTTGCTTTTGAGCGTTTTTGGAGGTTTTTTTTCATGCTTGCCACGTTTTTGAGCAGCGTTTTTGCCGCGTTTTTGCCGCGATTTGCGTTTTGTGTTTTTTTGGTTTTTTTTTAGTTTTTTTTTCAGTCTTAAAAAAATTTAAAAAAAAAAAAGGCAAAAACGCATCAAAAACGCACCAAAAACGCTGCAAAAACAGTGCACTTGCGTTTTTGATGCTTGTCCATTGAATTCTATTACATGCAAAACGCTGCATTTTGCATGAAAAAAAGTCCCTGACCCTTTCCAAAAATGCAGAGAAACAAAAAGGCATTGATGAGCACATGTTCCATAGGAACCCATGTTAAAAAATTCCCATGTATTTCTGCAAAATGCATCAAAAAATGCGCTAGTGTGAATGGAGCCTTAGGCGTTGCAAAACCAGCATTTTTTAAGCCTTAGCTTCAGCAAACCTGACCATATGACCATGTGACCATGTGACCATGCAGTCATGTGACCTTCCCCACAGTTTCTGGGCGGTTTTAAAGCGGTAATACCGCGGTTTTACTGCAGTTTTACAGCGTTTCCCATTCATTTCAATTGGGATAGAGGATTTTACAGCGCTATTTTATGCGCCCCAAAGATGCTCCAAAAAAGCTGTTTGCAGGATTTTTTCCAACGCACAGCCAGCACAACACCTCAGTGTGAAAGGTTACACTGAGATACATGGGGGGCGTTTTTCATGCGTTATTTATGCGGTAATTTTAGCGCTAAAATGCCTCAGTGTGAAAGGGGCCTTATGCATGTTGCTTTTGAGCGTTTCTGCAGTGTTTTTTGTGGTGCTTGCAGCATTTTTGAGCAGCAGTTTTGCAGCGTTTTTACAGCGTTTTTGCGGCGTTTTGCGTTTTGCAGGTTTTTTTTTTTTTTTTACAGTTTTTTTTTACTGTATACAATCTAAAAAAAGAAAATGGCAAAAACGCAGCAAAAACACTGTAAAAACGCTGTAAAAACACTGTACTTGCGTTTTTGATGCTTGTCCATTGAATTCTATTACATGCAAAACGCTGCATTTTGCATGAAAAAAAGTCCCTGACCCTTTCCAAAAATGCAGAGAAACAAAAAGGCATTGATGTGAACATGTTCCATAGGAACCCATGTTAAAAATTCCCATGCATTTCTGCAAAATGCATCAAAAAACGCGCTAGTGTGAATGGAGCCTCAGTCTCGATTCACATCTACGCATGTTGCTTTTGAGAGCTTCTGCAGTGTTTTTTGTGGTGCTTGCCACGTTTTTGCAGCGTTTTTACAGCGTTTTTGCGGCATTTTGCAGGGGTTTTTTTGTCAGGTTTTTTTTTACTGTATACAATCTAAAAAAAACAAAAAAAAAACGGCAAAAACACAAAACGCGTCAAAAACGCTGTAAAAATGCTGTACTTGCGTTTTTGATGCTGGTCCATTGAATTCTATCACATGCAAAACGCTGCATTTTGCATGGAAAAAAAGTCCCTGACCCTTTCCAAAACCGCAGAGGTACAAAAATGCATTGATGTGAACATGTTCCATAGGAACCCATGTTAAAAATTCCCATGTATTTCTGCAAAATGTAAAATGCATCAAAAAATGCGTTAGTGTGAATGGAGCCTAATAGAATTCAATGGACCAGCATCAAAAACGCAAGTATGGCTTTTTTACAGCATTTTTGCAGCGTTTTTGATGCATTTTGCATTTTTGGCGGGTTTTTTTTTCCTTTAGACTGTATACAGTCTAAAAAAAAACTGTAAAAAAAAACGCAAAAATGCTGTAAAAACGCTGTTCAAAAACGCAGCAAGCAGCACAAAAAACACAGCAGAAAGGCTGACAAGCAAGATGCATAGATGTGAATGGAGCCTGAGAGCGGAGTGTTTGGGGTTCTCCTCGGTATCCCCCAAGCTTGTTGTTCCTTTGAAGAGACATTTAGTATCAGTAATGATCCCCACAGTCACAGCCGGTGTCTGGGAGTCATTTCTACAAAGGCAGCATTGATTATGGTCATTAAGGGTTCTTATATAAAGTTCTACAGTTTTCACAATCAGGTTTAAGGCGGAGTTCCAGGATTTTTATTTTACTGTATCCGCTACAAAAAGTGTATCTTCTGACTAAACAAACCCCCACCTGTCCCACAGTCCAGCGATGCGGCCGCATGGAGCCTCGCTCCCCTCCCCCTCCTTTCCATGGAGCCTCGCTCCCCTCCCCCTCCTTTCCGTGGAGCCTCCATTGAAAGTGTGGGCACCCGCCCATGACAGCTTGCGGCTTCACGGATGGGCGTCGTGCACTGCAAATGCGCGAGTCGTGCTGTGCTCGCTGAGTGGACAGGCGATCCTCTTGGACCTGTGACGTGTCCCAGAATATTACAGAGAGGGAGGGTCCGCCTAGGGGGAGGGGAGGAGTCACCTAGACAACCCGTAGTCGGAGACGGGACAGGAAGTCCCACTCAAAACTAGTCACCCATCCCCCCCCCAAAAAAAATGAGATGCGGAATGTGTCATGTAAGGGGGGAGGGGTGCTTAAAGGGGAAGCCCCACTTTTGGGTAGAAGTCGGCTTTAAGTAGAATAATAAGATATTAGAGGAGGAGGCCAATCACTGGACTCTTTGTCAGGCTCAGGAGCACAAAGTAAACCTCAGATAACAGTCTAGATCTGAACTTAAAGCCGTATTCAACCTCCAAACAAAAAGTTCTTGTATTGCAGCTTCCCAATTCTTCCAGTATATGTGGTGGCTGCATTCCTTTTCTTCCAGACTTTTATTCCTTTATTTACACCTATTGATCCAACAAGTAGAGCTGATATTTTATGGATTCCTTTAGGCTCCATTCACACTTGTGGGACTTGTCATGTGACTTTGTTTTCCAATGAGAACCAATCATATCTGTGCAACTTAAAGTTTGTAGAGACTTCAGAGGAGTTCCTGCACTACTTTGCTCCGACTGATGAGCACAGATGAGGTGGCACTGATGATGAGCACTGATATGCAACACTGGGCACTGATAGGTGGCACTGATGGGCACTGATGGGCACTGATATGCAGCACTGATTGACACTCATAGGTGGCACAGATGGAAAAAAGGCTGCACTGATGGGTACTTATGGGTGGCACTGATGGGCACTGATAGGAAGCACTGATGGGCACTGATGGGCACTGATGGATATGGATGGGCACTGATAGGTGGGCACTGATGGGCATGGATGGGCACTGATAGGTGGCACTGATGGGCACTGATAAGTGGCACTGATTAACACTGATAGATGGCTCTGATTGGCATCACTGATTAGGAGGCATTGGCAGGTATTGCTGGTGGGCACACATTGCCACCCATGGCCACCAGGAATGCCATACCTGGTGGTCATCAGTGGTGGCCATCCCTAGTTGTCCTGGTGGCATCCCTGGTGGTCCTGGGTGGGCATTCGAGGGGGGCTGTGCTGATAACCAATCAGTACAGAACCCCCCAGTCAGAGGAGCAGCTGATTGGCTCTCCTCTCCTCTCGTCTGTCAGATGCGAGTGAGGAAAAGCCAATAAACGTCTCTTCCTGTTTCCATGGTGATCAGCCGTGATTGTCACCGACGGAGGGAGGGGATCGGCGGGAGGCGGCAGGAACGGGAACATGTTACATGTAACACCCTAATAATGAGTGGAACATGTAACATCTTCCCAAAGGTGAATTTCTCCTTTACCAGGGAGAGAGATGATTACAATGGTCGCCTTTTATTCATTGGAAAACTCTTATCTTATAAGACAGAAAATAACTTTTACTTCAGCTTGTTATACGTGGAACTATAATTCCCTCCGATTCAGAGACACTTTGACAGCCAATGACATCTTCAGCCAGTCTCTGGGTTTCCATCTGCAGACATTCTGATTGGCCGGGCAGAAATGATGTCACTCCCACTGCTTAGGAATTCATTCTTTTCTATTGATGCCAAAATTGTAAAGTGATCTGCATGAGAAGATCTCAGTGTACAGAGCAACCAGGCAGATCAGAATACCGACATATCCGCCTCTTCTGGATTACAAAGATGACCCCCCCCCCCGCCCCCCATATAGTAAAATGACGGACACAAGGTGGCTCTCTTGTTCTGGGATGACGTCATATGGGACACGGTGCATCCCCCATCTTGGTAGAGAGCCGATGATGAGGCTCTTTACCCATGTGATCAGCTGTGTCCAATCACAGCTCATCACATGTAAAGAAGGAAATGCCAGTTATCAGCTTTCCTCTCCTCACACTGACAGCGTGTGAGGAGAGCCGATCAGCGGCATTTCCTTACTTAGTGCCCTGATTATGAGTGCAGCCCAACAGTGCCCAGCAGTGATGCCAACCAGTGCCCAGCAGTGATGCCAACCAGTGCCCAGCAGTGATACCAACCAGTGCCCAGCAGTGATACCAACCAGTGCCCAGCAGCGATGCCAATCAGTGCCCA
>JBBDGP010003431.1:0-67500 GCA_037952835.1 Lithobates septentrionalis | reverse complement strand
TCGACCAATTTTCGAATTCGGTCGAAAACGAAACTGATTTGAAAAACGAATTTAATGAATTTAACGAATCTAACTAAACTAAATTAATTAAATAATGAATTAAAATAAAACGAAACTAAACAAATTTTTTCATTTTGCACATGTCTAGAATTGAAGGGCTGATTTTTAATAATGAATGGTAGAACTTTGTGAAAAGAGGTTACTGTTGATGTAAATTGTGACCTGTCCAAATGTATTCAGACTTGTAAAGTTACCTTAAGGTCATTTTAACAATATTTGGCCAGCTTTTCAAAGTTGGAGTACTTGCCAGGAAATGCTTTTACCACCCAATTTAGCTTGATTAGAAAAAATTTTTTTAATGTATACAAGGTATCCATCCTACCAAAAAAGGGTATTGGGCCTTCCACCCTGTGTAATGTTCTACCACTGGCCAGTTTACCTTGTGGAATAGGGACTGGTGTGGAGCTCTACAGAGACCTAAAAAAATGTATTGACTCCAATTCACTTTATCATTTGTCGACATATTTTGACCCCCAACATTTTCTGACCCTCCATTTAACCCCAGGTTTTTGGTTTTTTAATCCCCAGTCCCATGAACCCTTGGAGGTCAGTATTGACTACTTTGGGAACCCTGAAAGGCCCACTTTACCAACATTTGCTCAGCTTCTCAAAGTTAGATTGGATTACTTCCCAAGCAGTGCTTTTAAATCACAGTCAAAGCTTGATAGGACACTTCATTTTGTTTATGTGTAGAAGGTATTCAGCCTACCAATAAGGGTATTTATCTATCAAACCCTGGAGAACTGTCTCACCACAAGCCACCAGGACTAGGAACTGGTGTGGAGCTCTAAAGAAAACTCCAAAGTAGATGCAGACCCCGGATAATGGATAAGTAAACATGGATATGTCCTTCTGGGCTTTTCATTTGTCTTCCAGGCCAGTACTAATAAGACATGTTGGCCAAAGGTCCCAAAGTAGAGATATTTTAGACATCAATAACAGTGAAAGTCACGATCAGTGGCACATTTTGGGCATTTTATGCCTTCTCTATTCAGGGCTGTAATCATATCATCTGGCAGAGGGAAATCTTCCAGCACTGACTTCTTTTGTAATGAGAAATGTTTTAAAAGGTGTGTCAAAACAAACCATGGCCTTTATGAACACCCACCTTTTCACCTTTTACCATGCTCACTAATCAATGTGGCACCATTGCACGTGGTTCACTTTCTTTAGCCCAGGGAAACCTTACCCTTCCATGAAAGGACCAGTTAGTTGCATTTCCTCCCCCAGGTGAAAGGCTCCTCCTATGCCCTAAACTTTAACAAAATGCTGCATTTCTGAAGACAAATACATGTGGGAGTTGGCTGGAAAGGGGCTAGAATTGGTTGTGGAATAGTAGACTTTCTGCCTTTGCCATATACGGTTACAATTTATAGGACAGCAATAGCCATCTCTAACTTTCCAAAATGGGGTCATTGGGGGTTTTGTGCCATCTGGGCATTTTATGGCCTTGGAAACTGTGATAGGTAGTGAAGAGTGAAATAAAAAATTTACGCCCTTAGAAATCCTGAAGGCAGTGATTGGTTTTCGGGGCCCCGTACGCAGTTAGGCTCCCAAAAAGTCCCACACATGTGGTATCCCCATACTCAGGAGAAGCAGCTAAATGTATTTTGGGGTGCAATTCCACATATGCCCATGGCCTGTGTGAGCAATATATCATTTAGTGACAACTTTGTGCAAAAAAAAAAAAAAAGTTTGTCATTTTCCCGCAACTTGTGGCAAAATATAAAACATTCCATGGACTCGACATGACTCTCAGCAAATAGCTTGGGGTGTCTACTTTCCAAAATAGGGTCATTTGGGGGGGGGTTTGAACTGTCCTGGCATTTTATGGCCTTCAAAACTGTGATAGGTAGTGAGGAGTGAAATCAAAAATTTACGCCCTTAGAAATCCTGAAGGCTGTGATTGGTTTTCGGGGTCCCGTACGCGGCTAGGCTCCCAAAAAGTCCCACACATGTGGTATCCCCATACTCAGGAGAAGCAGCTGAATGTATTTCGGGGTGCAATTCCACATATGCTCATGGCCTGTGTGAGCAATATATCATTTAGTGACAACTTTTTGTACATTTTTTTTTCTTTTTTTGTCATTATTCAATCACTTGGGACAAAAAAAGTAATATTCAATGGGCTCAACATACCTCTCAGCAATTTTCTTGGGGTGTCTACTTTCCAAAATTGGGTCATTTGGGGGGGTTTTGTACTGCCCTGCCATTTTAGCACCTCAAGAAATGACATAGGCAGTCATAAACTAAAAGCTGTGTAAATTCCAGAAAATGTACCCTAGTTTGTAGACGCTATAACTTTTGCGCAAACCAATAAATATACGCTTATTGACTTTTTTTTTACCAAAGACATGTGGCTGAATACATTTTGGACTAAATGTATGACAAAAATTAAGTTTATTGTATTTTTTTATAACAAAAAGTAGAAAATATCGTTTTTTTTTCAAAATTTTCGGTCTTTTTCCGTTTATAGCGCAAAATAATAAAAAACGCAGAGGTGATCAAATACCATCAAAAGAAAGCTCTATTTGTGGGAACAAAAGGACGCAAATTTTGTTTGGGTACAGCATTGCATAACCGCGCAATTAGCAGTTGAAGCGACGCAGTGCCAAATTGTAAAAAGTGCTCTGGTCAGGAAGGGGGTAAATCCTTCCGGGGCTGAAGTGGTTAAGTGCAGGGCTTCTGCTGGGCTTTATTAGACAGGACAACTTACACTGCACACCCCAAATTATTAAAGGACACGCTATTTAATGTTTATATAAAAAGAGATAGGAGTCTTTAGATAGGCTGAGCTAATATATTTCACTTTCTAGCTTACACTACACAACCTCAAACATAAAAGCGCCCTCTATTAAAGGTTTATCTTATTAATAAAGAGTTTTAGACCAATAATTTAACATAATTATATAAACTAACAATTTATACATTTACTACCTTTCAAAAAAATTGAAATCTCAAATCTTGTGAGAAGGAATACCTCAGTAGAATCTCTACATGGTAGAAGGTTGTACTGAGGATGAAGGTTGTACCAGCAAATTTGTGTTCCTATTAGCTGAACTTAATTATTACTAATTACTGAAAACCTCATATAAATACCAAACATACAGAGCATACCAGACAAAACACATCTATTTTTGAACTTAAAACATTTTCCAGGAAAATTGTCAGCTGTCTACTAGAAACATTAGATTTAGAATGGATGAATTTGGTGCCTATGGTGACTGATGAACATCTGATCCTTTAAGGTTTCGGGGATCATTCGCCTGCTAGAAACATTTGGAGGTTGATATTCCTGTCAAAGGTGTTTTTTGTTGGTACTGGCTGACAGAATATTTTTAAAATTTGCCACATTTTTTTTCTCAGCAGATTTGGAAAAATGTAAACTACCCTTTGAAATGACACTTCCATGGTAAAGCTTATATGAGAATGTAATGAGATATACTTCACATACTGTATACTTTAACTGTTACCCACCCGGGTCATTGTAAAATGATGTTCTGGCGGGAACTCTATTTTTCCTATAACGTCCTCCCGGGAAAACGCCTTGGGTGGCCCCTCCGGGCCGCATTCCTGGGTGATCTGTGGGCACAGCAGATGACTGATCAGTGTACCGGCCCGCTGCCAGTAACATGCGATCGCTCTGACCAATCACAGCACATCACATGACAGTTGTAATCAATAAATGGCTTCCTATAATGCCATTGATTGTATACAATTGTGTTGTTAGCTGTGATCGGCCACAGTGATCACATGGTACAGACAGGGCCAATCACAGCCCATTAGTACCATGTGATTAGCTGTGGTCAGTCACAGATAATCACAACAATACACAGTGATCCCGATCAACTCCCCAGAGCGGTACAATGTAACTATAGTAACACCGTATTGCTCTGGTCACAGTATGCAAAAAAAACAAAAAACTATTTAAAAAACATATAATATAATATATATAATAAAATAATATAATACATATAAATAATAAAAAAATATATAATAAAAAATAAAATAAAAGATTATTTTTTTTCCTACTGTCCCTGGTCACCGTCACACCAGTTATATGATTATGTAGACAAAGACTCCCCCAAGCTCTACCGCATGTTTATAGGATGATGATCTGAATAACGGAGCTCAGGCCATTGTGTCCCATATATCAAAATTGCAAAAAGAATGCCGGCAACTCGATGACTTCTTCTTAAATCTTTATTGAGCACAAACAGAAGTGCGACATCAAAACGCCGACATATTTCAGCAAAAGCCGTCCTCATAGCATTTTCTGCAGTTATATGAAGACACTTTACTGCACTGGTGACAGAATGTAAAAATAAAAAACAAAGTGAAAAAAAAATATTTTCTTAATTTTCCTAAAAATTTGGACAAAAAAAATCACAACTTCAAAAAACGTGCCTCTTACTAAATACCTCAGACTGTTTACTTTTCAGAAGGTTTATTTGGGGATTATTTGTGCTGTTCTGTGTTTTTGGGGTCTCAAGAAATGAGATAGTCCGTCAGTAAATAAGGATTGATTCATTTTCATATATATATATATATATACCATAGTTTGTGGACTCTATAACTTTCCTACAGACTAAATAATATACACCAATTTGGGTTTTGGGTTATTTTCACCAAAGAAATGTAGCAAAATATATTTTGGCCTAAATTTATAAAGAAAGATTTTTTTATTTGCAAAATTTTATAACATAAACAAAGAAAAACATGTTTATTTTTTTCACAATTTTTGTCCTTTTTTTATTTATGTAGCAAAAAACAAATAAAAAACAGTGGTGATTAAATACCACTAAAGAAAGCTCTATTTGTGTGAAAAAAAAACAAAAAACAATAAAAATCTCATCTGGGTACAATGTTACATGACTGCACAATTGTCATTCAAAGTGTGACAGCGCTGAAAGATGAAAATTGGCCGGGGCAGGAAGGGGGTAAAAGTGCCCGGTATTGAAGTGGTTAACACCTTCCCACCTGGTCTATAGCAGAATGGCAGCTGGGCGGTGGCTTTACCATCCTGACTGGACGTCATATGATGTCCTTCACATCACGCCACTCGTACGTGTCTCCGGGGTGCGCAGAAGTGGCAATCCGTGTCACTGATTAGGGTAAAGAGAAGATGACATAGGCTCTATACCATGTGATCAGCTGTGTCCAATCACAGCTCATTGCATGTAAACAAATGTCGGTTATCGGGATTTCCTTTCCTCAGCGCTGTCAGTGTCTGAGGAAAGGAAAGCAGATAACTGGATTTCAAGTTACAGGGGACATTTATACTAATAATCAGTTCCCTGATTATCAGTGCAGACCCACCAGTGCAACATATCAGTGTCTATTAGTGCAGCATATCAGTGCTGCCTCATCAGTGCCCATCAGTGCAGCCTCATCAGTGCCCATCAGTGCAGCCTCATCAGTGCCCATCAGTGCCGCCTCATCAGTGTCCATCAGTGCCGCTTCATCAGTGTCCATCAGTGCTGCCTCATCAGTGCCCATCAGTGCAGCCTCATCAGTGTACATCAGTGCAGCCTCATCAGTGCCCATCAGCACCCATCAGTGCAGCCTCATCAGTGTCCATCAGTGCAGCCTCATCAGTGCCCATCAGTCCTCATCAGTGCTGCTTCATCAGTGTTCATCAGTGCAGCCTCATCAGTGCCCATCAGTGCAGCCTCATCAGTGCCCATAAGTGCAGCCTCATCAGTGGCAATCAGCACCCACCAGTGCAGCCCCATCAGTGCCCATAAGTGCAGCCTCATCAGTGCCCATTAGTGCCGTTTCATCAGTGTCCATCAGTGCAGCCTCATCAGTTTCCATCAGCGCCCATCAGTGCAGCCTCATCAGTGCCCATTAGTGCCGTTTCATCAGTGTCCACCACTGCAGCCTCATCAGTGGCCATCAGTTCAGCCTCATCAGTGCCCATCAGTGCAGCCTCATCAGTGCACAGAAGTGAAGAAGAGAAAATACTTATTTGCAGAATTGTTTAATAGAAACAAAGAAAAATGGTGTTTTTTTTGTGTGTTTTTTTTAAATGATCTTTTTTCGTTTGTTTAGCAAAAAATAAAAATCCAGTGGTGTTTAAACACCATCAAAAAAAATCTCTATCTGTCTAAAAAAAAACCAAACAATAAAAATGTTGTATGGGTCCCGTGTTCCATGACTTACAATTGTCCATTAAAGTGCGATATCAGTGAGATCTGAAGATTGTCCTGGGGGGGGGGATGGTAAACCTGCCTTGTATTGAATTGGTTACAGAAAAATGTCCCCCAGAAGCCCCTCCTGGGCAGATATTATTATAAAGTCTATCCATCAATTTTCAGGACTAAATGACTAACAAACACAGTATACAGAGAGAACATCCACTTTTTATTCTTGTTTTTACTGCTGAAAAGTCGTCCTTCAATCCGATGTGAAGTCCATGTAAAGCAATAAATGGCCGTCAAATGTCTTCCTAACACAAGGCAAATGTGTCCTGAAAAACATGGAAATCTCTGATTTGTAGTTTTTTATCTCCATCACATGTTTTCTCTCCTCTCTTTTCTCCTCCACTAGGGAAGAGCTTTGAGAGGATGTGAATATCAGTGTGACTTCTGTTCCATTGTATTAGGCACATCCCTTGTCAGTTAGGGCAGGAAAGGTAGTTATGTGACAATGACAATGCAGTGTGTCCTGGGGCTGTCCATTGGTAGGTACAGGTGTACCTACCTACCTATGAGAGCTCTGATATGGGTGACAATACACGGCTGGACGGGAGAGCTTCTACTAAGCCTTATCACCATACAAAATATACAAGGGACATTTTATATTAGGAATTGGCAGGATCAACAGCTAATATGCCATAGATTTCATTAAGAAACCTACTACTATATATATATATATATATATACATGTACACACTATATTACCAAAAGTATTGGGACGCCTGCCTTTACACACACATGAACTTTAATGACATCCCAGTCTTAGTCCGGAGGGTTCAATATTGAGTTGGCTCCGCCCCTTTACAGCTATAACAGCTTCACCTCTTCTGGGAAGGCCGTCCACAAGGTTTAGGAGGGTGTCTATGGGAAGGCCGTCCACAAGGTTTAGGGGTGTGTCTATGGGAAGGACGTCCACAAGGTTTAGGAGGGTGTCTATGGGAAGGACGTCCACAAGGTTTAGGAGGGTGTCTATGGGAAGGCCGTCCACAAGGTTTAGGAGGGTGTCTATGGGAAGGCCGTCCACAAGGTTTAGGAGGGTGTCTATGGGAACGCCGTCCACAAGGTTTAGGAGGGCGTCTATGGGAAGGCCGTCCACAAGGTTTAGGAGGGCGTCTATGGGAAGGCCGTCCACAAGGTTTAGGAGGGTGTCTATGGGAAGACCGTCCACAAGGTTTAGGAGGGTGTCTATGGGAAGGCCGTCCACAAGGTTTAGGAGGGTGTCTATGGGAAGGCCGTCCACAAGGTTTAGGAGGGTGTCTATGGGAAGGCCGTCCACAAGGTTTAGGAGGGTGTCTATGGGAAGGGCATCCACAAAGTTTAGGAGAGTGTCTATGGGAAGACCGTCCACAAGGTTTAGGAGGGCGTCTATGGGAAGACCGTCCACAAGGTTTAGGAGGGCGTCTATGGGAAGGCCGTCCACAAGGTTTAGGAGGGTGGCTATGGGAAGGCCGTCCACAAGGTTTAGGAGGGTGTCTATGGGAAGACCGTCCACAAGGTTTAGGAGGGTGTCTATGGGAAGGCCATCCACAAGGTTTAGGAGGGTGTCTATGGGAAGGCCGTCCACAAGGTTTAGGAGGGTGTCTATGGGAAGACCATCCACAAGGTTTAGGAGGGCGTCTATGGGAAGGCCGTCCACAAGGTTTAGGAGGGTGGCTATGGGAAGGCCGTCCACAAGGTTTAGGAGGGTGTCTATGGGAAGGACGTCCACAAGGTTTAGGAGGGTGTGTATGGGAAGGCCGTCCACAAGGTTTAGGAGGGTGTCTATGGGAAGGCCGTCCACAAGGTTTAGGAGGGTGTCTATGGGAAGGCCGTCCACAAGGTTTAGGAGGGTGTCTATGGGAAGGCCATCCACAAGGTTTAGGAGGGTGTCTATGGGAAAGTTGTCCACAAGGTTTAGGAGGGTGTCTATGGGAAGGCCATCCACAAGGTTTAGGAGGGTGTCTATGGGAAGGCCATCCACAAGGTTTAGGAGGGTGTCTATGGGAAGGCCGTCCACAAGGTTTAGGAGGGTGTCTATGGGAGCGTTTGACTATTTTTCCAGAAGCCCATTTGTGAGGTCAGGCACTGATGTTGGATGAGAAGGCCCGGCTCGCAGTCTCCTCTCTAATTCATCCCAAAGGTTTTTTATCTAAAGGTTGAGGTCAGGACTCTGTGCAGGCCATTCAAGGTTTTACACCCCAAACGCTCTCATCGGTGTCCTTATGGACTTGGACCTTATGTGTCTGATTTGGGAGATTTCCCTTCACTTCCTGTCCCCAAAAACAGGAAATGAGAGAAAATCCCTCCAAACAAAGTAAGGCAATGGCTGGTTGTCACCGGGGTCACTAGAACTAGCGTCCCCCTAGGTAGATCCCCCTCTGTTTGAGGAAAAATACAAAACGTGGGTTTTTCTTTCACTTTTTGGTGATGACGGTAAACAGGACACAGAGAGCAATAAAAACCTTCCAGGGGTTCTAATCCCTCTCCACTTTACACAAAACAAACACAATAAAAGCTTTTACCTTTAGATAAACTTTAAGGTGAAACTTCAACAGATTTAAAAGGCAGAAAATCCTGGAAGTCTGTAATCATTAATATATCATGAAATCTATTGATTCTAATGAAAGGGCCCTATTTTTACTTGGTCTCTGCCTTTTTGCAGTCCCTGTACAGCAGAGCTCAGACTGGGAGAGGGAGAAGAAGCAGTTGCTTGTGTTGCAGTGTAAGGATCTGACAGAACGATGAGCCAGTTTGCTGCTTCCTTCTATTTTGCAGACACTGGGTGGGGGTGGGGAGGAGACCTGTATATGAAGGGGAGACTGCAGGAGACAACGACTGGCTCTCCTAACATTGTACACAGGACTGGGCTGTGGGGCAGAGCTGTGAAAAACTCAGAGCTGGATGGACAAATACAAATCATTCTGACAGGTAAAACAGCTGCTAAATCTGCAAGTCATGAAAGTATTTGTCTGTCTGTCTGTCCTGTGCAAAGTAACCAATCAGCTTCTAGATTTTATCTTCAAAGCTTAAAGTAGAACTCCAGGTAGAATATATATAGGATAGACTAATGCCCCGGACACACGCTCCGATTTCCCCACAGAAAACCTTCGATGGGAACTTGTTGTTGGAAATTCCGGATCTCAAATTTTCCGACAACAAAATCCGTTGTGGTAAATTCCGATGGTGTGTACACAATTCCGACGCACAAAGTGCCGCGCATGCTCGGAATCAAGCAGAAGAGCCGCACTTGGCTATTGATCTTCATTCTTCTCGTCGTACGTCTTGTACGTCATCCCGCGTTCTTGACGATCGGAATTTCCACCAAGATTTGTGTGACCCGCGTGTAGAGAAGACAAGTGTGAGCCGTGGATTGTGTGGTGGGAATGTGCGATCGTGTGTACGGGGCATTAGGCGACTTTCACACTGGGGCGGTGCCGGCGTTATCGGTAAAGTGACGCTTTAGCGCTGTTGTAGCGCCACTTTTCCGAGGCTAGCGGGGCACTTTTAACCCCTCGCTAGCGGCCAAATAAAAGGTCCGAAGCGCCCGTGTTGAGGCTGCCGAAGTGCTTTGCAGGCTCTTCAGGGGCGCTGCCCATTCCTTTCAATGGGCGGGGCGTTTTGGGCGCGGTCTATACAACAAAGATGCTGCTTGCAGGACTTTTTTTTCCTGTCCTCCAAGTGCAGCGCCCCCGGTATGAAAGAACTCGGGATTTACAGGCGCCTAAAAAGCACCCCAGTGCCAAAGGGGTGCCACCCCACTAAGTGCCACCCCACTAAGATTCACATAAAAACACACATTCCTCTTGTATTTGGACAATATTTGCTTATCTCCAGCTTTAGCTTTAAGTGAAAATAATCCACCGCAGGCAATATATATCACTATATATATATATATATATATATATATATATATATATATATATATATATATCTGCAACAATGAACCTCTCCTACAATTAGTTGTTCTCTCAATGTCTCTCAATGTTATTCTAGCCACCTTCCAGGAAAAACACTCACCAGATTTATAGAACCTTCCATCATAAAGGTGTCAAATATTATTCTCAATAAATCAATTTTCAGAGTAATGACTGGACTCCTATCTCCATATATTTCTAATCGGTAATCAGTAAATGTTATGACTATGTAGAGACCTGAGAAAACACAGTAATAGTACATTACCGCTAACAACGTCACGTTTCTATGAACAAACACAAAGATGCTCACAGAAGAGGATATATATATGAAGAGTGTGGAATACGTCATCTGTGGGTGATTATCTCACTCAGCAGTAAAGAAATAACGCTTTGTCCTTGTCTTCCATTGGCTCTCTTGTCTTGTCATCATGTCACATGTACTTCTATAGGAGACTGAAAGGGGTCGAGGCCGGAGAAGATTAGCAGCACTGAGATGCAAAAAAAAATGACAAAATATGTTGGAACTGTTTTCAAAAAGAAAAGAAAAATGTGACAGTTGTTTATGGTGCAAAATGCTTTAGAAATCTTCCAGTAACAGTATTCATCTGTACTTAAAGCTCAACCACAGGAAGATATAAAATACACATATTAAAGTGATATTAAAGGCTATCTTTAAAAAAAAAAAAAAAATAACAAACATGTTATACTTACTTGCTCTGTAATGGTTTTGCACAGGGCAGCCCTAATTCTCCTCTTCTCAGGTTCCTTGCCAGTGCTCTTGGCCCCTCCCCCCTGCTGAGAGCCCCCAGAGCAAGCAGCTTGCAATGGAGGCACCCAATCAGGAGCCGCAGCTCTGCGTGTCCATTCAGACATGGAGCCAAGGTTTGGCCCCGCCCCTCTCTCTCTCTCCTCATTGGCTCACTGGCTGTGATTGACAACAGCAGGAGCCAATGGCATCCGCTGCTGACTCCAAGTCTTCCTATGAACAGTTCATTGCAAGTAGAGGACATCAGTAAAGAGGAAAGGGATCCTATTCCTTCTGGAGTTCTCTATCCAAGGGTCACTACACCTTCACCACATCACCGTGTGACCAGCCCCCTCTGGATGTAAGATTACCAGAGGTAAGAAATAGACAAGCCTGTCATATCCTTTCTCCCTTAGATCAGCTCCTCCACCGCCAGAATACCTCAGTCCTCCTCAGTCAGGGTAATTCAATGTCATGGTAATATCATGTGGGAAATAGAAGGGAAGGCTCTCCATAGTGTAAAAACGTTTATTACAAAAGCCCCAAAGCCCCCCTTATACAAATGTGCTTACATAATAAATGGTAAAAAACAGCATAACACAGATTCAGTGTCGGCTCACCGCTGGTCGGAGCTCCAAACGGCCCGCCCAACGCGATGAGTCCCGGGATGACACTGTTTGTCTCTAGCTGGTAGGGTTGTGTGGTCATGCCCTGACGCGTTTTGTAATGCCGTCTTCAGAGGGCGTGGCCACGCAACACGACTCTACATTTAAATAGCATGGGAGGCGGGCTCCTTCAACAACGTCACCACGAGCATCATCGGGTTCATCCCCGCCCCTTTGTGGAGGGTACACAGCTGACGTGCGGCGTCCCATCCATTCATAATAGATCACTCCATATTAGCACTATGTTACTAGGCTAATCTTACCCATGCATATCAAATTCATAATGTGTTGTATAAAATCATTACCATTGAAACTGAATACGATAAGAAACAGATTAAAATCCAAATCAACCCTTATATTAAAACATTAATAATGACATCCAATCATTACTCCGTCTTCCATAAAAGAGGTTAGATTCAACAAATACTACTAAAGTGCCCAGATAATCAGAACTGTTACGTTATATGGTTTCAATCTAAAATAAACAAAATTCAATATGTTAGTACCCAAATTTAATCAGATAATAGTAACGACTTCATTCTCTAACTACAGGGATATATACTACGCCTTTTTTCAAAAGCAAGCATGAGATCCCACATATAGGGTTTAGAAAGAAAAATCTTCCAGCTCAACCTCTGGAGAAATTGATATCAGAGGGGGGCTCTAACACACAAGAAGCCTGTTTAGTCCCTAAAATAAAACAACAAGATTCCAAACATGAATGGGGTTTTCTAAGCAGGTTCCATGAACAGTATCGTGAAATAGAAACCATTATTAAAAAACCTTGGAATATATTGTGCATGGACCGAGTGCTGAGGAAGCACCTGCCAGCAAATCCACCATTCATCAATAGAAAGACCACATCGTTTGGTGACCAGGTGATCAAAAAGGTACTTGACCCTCCGAACAAAACTAGAATGTTCTGGGAGCGAGTCGGTTTTTACACATGTAGAAAATGTAAGTCTTGTCAGCAAGTCACTACACATCTGAGGGGTCTGACTAGATTCACATCAACAGCTAACGGCAAAGAATTCCACATCAAAGAATTCATTTCATGCATGTCAAGGCATGTAGTGTATGTCCTAGAATGTCCGTACAGCCTGATGTATATTGGCCACACAAAAAGAGTGTCAGAACATATATACAACATCCTGATAGGTTACAAAGATCACAATGTATCACTGCATTTCTGGGGAAAACACGGCTGATTGAAATCTGCATTATCTTCATTTTTATCATTTCTTCTCCCTCTCCTCCCTCTTTGGCCTCCTCTACCTCGGTGAGCGAAGGGTTGGGGGATGGGAGTCCATTTTGGTTCTGACGGACCCAGTGGCGTAGCGTGGGTTGTCAGCACCTGGGGCAAGGCAAGTAATTTGCGCCCCCCAACCTGCGGACTTTTAGCACTCCCTGAGTCCCTTCAAATACAATAGTACAGACCACTACACTACATTGTCCAATACACTGACCACTATACTATACTGACCACTATACTAAACTATGCTGACCACTATACTACACTACACTGTCCACTACACTGAGAACTACACTACATTATCCAATACACTGACCACTATACTATACTGTCCACTATACTACACTGACCACTATACTGACCACTATACTATACTGTCCACTATATTACACTGACCACTATACTATACTGTCCACTATATTACACTGACCACTATACTATACCGTCCACTACACTGAGAACTACACTGTCCACTACACTGACCACTATACTATACTGTCCACTATACTACACTGACCACTATACTATACCGTCCACTGTACTACACTGACCACTATACTGACCACTATACTATACTGTCCACTATATTACACTGACCACTACACTACACTGTCCACTATACTACACTGACCACTATACTGACCACTATACTATACTGTCCACTATACTACACTGACCACTATACTGACCACTATACTATACTGTCCACTATACTACACTGACCACTATACTGACCACTATACTATACTGTCCACTATACTACACTGACCACTATACTGACCACTATACTATACTGTCCACTATATTACACTGACCACTACACTACACTGACCACTATACTAAACTATGCTGACCACTATACTATACTGTCCACTATATTACACTGACCACTACACTACACTGACCACTATACTAAACTATGCTGACCACTATACTACACTATACTGACCACTATACTACACTACACTGACCACTATACTACACTGACCACTATACTACACTACACTGACCACTATACTAAACTATGCTGACCACTATACTACACTACACTGACCACTATACTACACTACACTGACCACTTTACTAAACTATGCTGACCACTATACTACACTACACTGACCACTATACTAAACTATGCTGACCACTATACTACACTATACTGACCACCATACTACACTATACTGACCACCATACTACACTTTCCACTATACTACACTGACCTCCATACTAAACTACACTATACTGACCACTACACTATACTGACCACCATACTACACTACACTGACCACTATACTACACTGACCTCCATATTAAACTACACTATACTGACCACTATACTACACTGTCCACTATACTGACCACTATACTAAACTACACTGACCACCATACTACACTACACTGACCACCATACTACACTGACCTCCATACTAAACTACACTATACTGACCACTATACTACACTACACTGACCACTATATTATACTACACTAACCAGTATACTGACCACCATACTACATTACACTTTCCACTATACTACACTGACCTCCATACTAAACTACACTATACTGACCACTATACTATACTAACCACTATACTACACTGTCCACTATACTATACTACACTAACCACTATACTGACCACTATACTACACTACACAGACCACTATACTACACTACACTGACCACTATACTACACTGTCCACTATACTGTCCACTATACTGTCCACTATACTGTCCACTACACTGACCACTACACTACAGTGACCACTATACTACACTATACACTACACCACATTATACACTAACCACCATACTACACTGACCACCATACTACACTGACCACCATACTACACTACACTGACCACTATACTTCACTGTCCACTATACTACATTACACTGTCCACTATACTACACTGACCTCCATACTAAACCACACTATACTGACCACTATACTAACCACTATACTATACTACACTAACCACTATACTACACTACACTGACCACTATACTACACAACACTATACTGACCACTATACTACACTACACTGTCCACCATACTACACTACACTGACCACTACTGTACACTGTCCACTATACTATACTGACCACCATACTACACTACACTGACCACCACACTATACTACACTGACCACCACACTACACTACACTGACCACCATACTGACCACTATACTACACTACACTGACCTCCATACTAAACTACACTATACTAACCACTATGCTAACCACTATACTATACTACACTAACCACTATACTGTCCACTATACTACACAACACTATACTACACTGTCCACTACACTGACCTCTATACTAAACTACACTATAATGACCACTATACTGACCACTATACTACACTGTCCACTATACTGACCACTATACTACACTGACCACTATACTACACTACACTGACCACTATACTACACTACACTGACCTCCATACTAAACTATTCTATACTGACCACTATGCTAACCACTATAATATACTACACTAACCACTATACTACACTAACCACTATACTACACTAACCACTATACTATACTACACTAACCACTATACTACACTAACCACTATACTACACTAACCACTATACTGACCACTATACTACACTGTCCACTATACTACACTACACTGACCACTACACTATACTGTCCACTACACTGCCCCCCATACTGACCACTACACTACACTGACCTCCATACTAAACTACACTATAATGACCACTATACTAACCACTATACTATACTACACTAACAACTATACTAACCACTATACTATACTACACTAACCACTATACTACACTGTCCACTATACTGTCCTGCCTACAGTCTCTCTCGCCCCCCCAGCCAATAATAAGACTCTCACTCACCTTCTTATCCTGGCTGCATCGATCCGGAGGAGGAGGAGAACACAGCGGCGGCTCACATTCTTCTCTCCCCTGCGCTCTGCTTGCTGCCATGTTCAGTGCCCGGCGCCCTGTGATTGGGCGTATGGGGGGTCATGTGCGGAGGCGGGACTTCAGGAGCGATCGAGGACAGGCCAGCCCAACGCCTCACATGACCCCCATACGCCCAATCACAGGGCGCCGGACACTTAACATGGCGGCCGGAGCGCGGGGGACACAGAATCGAGAAATTAGGAGGAGGCAGCCAGTGACACATACTGGCGCCCCCCTAAATGTCGCACCTGGGGCCACGGCACCCCCTGCACCCCCCACGCTACGCCACTGGATGGACCGGCTTCCACCCCATTATTTGGAACCATCCTCAATGGTGGTGGTGCGAGTTCAGCCTTCTCATCCACATCCCTCTGCTCACTACTAGTGTTTTGCCATAGGGAAATGGAATTATTTTTGAAGTCTCTCATATCCCTGTGGAAGTTTTTTTATTTTCTTTTTCTGTGTTTATCAATTTTTTTCTCATTTCTTTTTAATGTCTCCATTAAAATTTGTGTCTTTGATCGGATCGAACGTCATTTACAAATCATCGATCGTTTTCTCTAATAACCTCATTTTTTGTTTGTTGCTGCAATTTAAATCCCCCCATTAAAGAAGTCTAAGCCGTCATTCATAGACCCTTCCTCACTTAAACCCTCTTGTGGGGTCACTTCCCACCTGAGGATCCTCATGAGGATTTCTTCTTTTAGGTATTGTTCGATCGTACAAATATCCCACCAAGTGCCGATTGGCTTCTCTAATGTGTACCCCAATGTTGTGAGTAATTATTGATGATCCACATTTTCACCTGGTGCGGCATCTACTGCAAATAAGTCATGGAAATGAATTGTTCGGTTACTGATCGATTTTATCGCCTCCATGGCTGCTATAGGGAACAAAATTCAATATCTAATCAATGAGAAATAGTCAAACATAAAATATTGATACCCCTCCCCCCAGCGCTCATCCAATCACAGAATGATGATACAAAACAACAGAAGCAGCCACTATAACAATCAATCGATCATCACAAAAATCTGCTCCAGAAAAGCGATCACATGAGCAGCGCTGACCAATCACAAGAAAGGATCGAGATATTCATCTCCAATTTATAAAATGTTATGAATCATGGAAGAGATCTTCTGCTTCCCCAAATCTTGGTGGACGATGGTGGGCACCGTGTCCTGGGTAATGCCCAATTCCTCCACCATCGATTGTAGAGTCAGTGGCCAATCTGGTGCCAGCATTTGTGGGATTTGTTCGATGGTGTCTGGGGTCCTGCTTGTAGATGGGTGACCCGAGCGTGGCTCCTCCTCAGTAAGTGTTTGAACCGTCATAAACTCATCTTCTGCCAAAGACTTCCGTCCCGTACAATCGTCCAACATTTCATGTGTCTCCATCGCTGTTCTCCCCAATTTGTAGCAGAGCTTCGATTGTTGCCCCATTGCACTGTGCCCCTCCCCCTCACACTGAGTATGTTCCACCCCCCCACAGTGGATTTACCCCGACAGTCATGTGTATTCCACACTAGGTGGTTCTTCTCAGCGTGTCTCTGGATAGACATGTGCATGCGCGTGCACCTGGCCCATGTTGTGATATCGGAGCGATCGATGAACTATTTAGACACACCTGGTATCTGTATCCCCACATATGTTAGTGTATTGTTCTTTGTATCAACATGGCGCTTAGTCCTATATGTGTGCTATCTATACATGTATAAATCACATGACATTTAGTGTATGAGTCATTACCTCATGTCACATGACCAAGTGATTATATATCACATGAGGGGGTGGGGCCAAAATACCAAAATACATGGTGAGGAGATAATCCCAGACTCCCGGTGCTGGAAGTAGAATACCGAAATATATCATGTGACCAACCCAGAAATATTCCATTACAAATCACATGGATGGGGAACAAAATACCAAAATACATTGTGACTAGGGATGAGCCGAACACCCCCCTGTTCGGTTCGCACCAGAACATGCGAACAGGAAAAAAGTTCGTTCGAACATGCGAACACCGTTAAAGTCTATGGGACACGAACATGAATAATCAAAAGTGCTAATTTTAAAGGCTTATATGCAAGTTATTGTCATAAAAAGTGTTTGGGGACCCGGGTCCTGCCCCAGGGGACATGGATCAATGCAAAAAAAGTTTTAAAAACTGACATTTTTTCAGGAGCAGTGATTTTAATAATGCTTAAAGTCAAACAATAAAAGTGTAATATCCCTTTAAATTTCGTACCTGGGGGGTGTCTATAGTATGCCTGTAAAGGGGTGCATGTTTCCTGTGTTTAGAACAGTCTGACAGCAAAATGACATTGCTGGTGTCTTGTCGAATACAGTCCCCTATCCACAAGTGTCCGCCCTGTACTGCGCAGGCGCAGTACGGAGGACAAACGAGACGCCGAAAGTCTCCGAAGTTCAACAGCTGATCATCAGCTGTACACGGCGCCTGCGCTGTTATTCTTACCCTATGTCCAGGTTCATTCCCTACTATCCAAGTGGACATAGAGTAAGAATAAATAGTTGCCGAGCGCAGCGAGGCCGTGCCCGAAGCGTGGCGAGCGAAGCGAGCCCGCGAGGGGCCCTCTTCCAAAGCCATCACTAACAAGTGCCCGAGCGCCATGTACAGCTGATGGTCAGCTGATCAACTTCGGACACTTTCGGCATCTCCTTCTCCTCTGTACTGCGCAGGCGCTGCGCCTGCGCAGTACGGGGCGGACACTATATGATAGGAGGACAGTTCTCGGCAGAACACCGGTCCAACAATACACATAAGGCATCATGCACACAGGCTGTTAAAATAACGTTATGAAAACACCAGTATCTTTGCAGTGATTTTATTAAACTTTTTTCAGCTTTTTTCAGCGTTTTGCAATAGCGTTTTTTCGCGTTTTTGAGCATTTTTCCGCGTTAGCGTTTTTTAGCGGTTTTTTTTTTCAATTTTTTTTTTTTCAATGGATCAAAAACGTTAAAAAAGTTGGTGAATGACGTTTTTGAGCGTTTTTCAGCGTTTTTCAGCGTTAGAGCGTTTTTACAGCTGAAAACTTCTCTCAGAACCCGCTGGTCCTGGGTTATTTTTACAGCTTAAAAACGCCTATGCCACTTGCAGCTCAAAAATGCCTAGGTGGGCATGAAGCCATAGACTAACATAGACAGGCCTTTTTAAGCTGCAAAAAAAGCTCAAAAAAGCGGCTGTAAAAACGTCCGTGTGCATGAGGACTAAAAGTTCATTGATGAAAACGGCATGGGAATTCCCCACAGGGGAACCCGAACCAAAATTTAAAAAAAAAATGACGTGGGGGTCCCCCTAAATTCCATACCAGACCCTTCAGGTCTGGTATTGCTTTAAAGGGGAACCCCGTACCAAAATGAAAAAAAAAATGCGTTGGGTCGCCCCAACAATCCATACCAGACCCTTATCCGAGCACACAACCTGGCAGGCCACAGGAAAAGAGGGGGACGACAGAGCGCCCCCCTCCTGAACCGTACCAGGCCACATGCCCTCAACATTGGGAGGGTGCTTTGGGGTAGCCCCCAAAACACCTTGTCCCCATGTTGATGAAGACAAGGGCCTCATCCCCACAACCCTGGCCGGTGGTTGTGGGGGTCTGCGGGCGGGGGGCTTATCGGAATCTGGAAGCCCCCTTTAACAAGGGGACCCCCAGATCCCGGCCCCCCCCCTGTGTGAAATGGTAAGGGGGTACTTACCCCTACCATTTCACAAAAAAAATTGTCAAAAATGTTAAAAATGACAAGAGACAGTTTTTGACTATTCCTTTTGACAATTCCAAGGTGCAACGACCACCATTTTATTCCCCAGGGTCTCTGCTAATATATATATATAATGTTTGGGGGTTCTGAGTAATTTTATAGACAAAAAAATGCTGATTTTTACATGTCGGAGGAAAGATCCAGAATTGTCTGGTGGTAAGCGGTTAATGACCGGACATTTTTTGGTAATACGGCACGGCGTTGCTTTCACTGACAATTGCGCGGTCGAATTTCTTCATCAGTTTAGACTGATATTTCTTCTTCTATATATTATTGGTAAAAAAAATTGTAATAATTGTATATTGATTGGTTTGCTCAAAAGTTATACAAAATAGGGGAGAGATTTATGTCATTTTATTTATTTTTTTACTAGTAATGGCGGTGATCTGCGATTTTTATCAGGACTGTGACATTATGGCGGACACGTCGGACAAGTTTTCACACATTTTTGGGACCCTTGTCATTTATACATCGATCAGTTCTATAAAAATGCACTGATTTCTGTATAAATGTCACTGGCAGGGAAGGGGTTCAATGTGTTTCCTGGTGTGTGTTCTAATTGTAGGGGGAGGGGACTGACCTAGAGGAGATGACAGATCATTGTTCCCAGATATTAGGAACACACGATCTCTCCTCTCCTCACAGAACTGGGATTTGTATCTTTACACACATTCCTCTTCTAACTCTCGTGCCCACGATCGTGCACGCCTGATATCCCGATCCCGCGAGCCAACCTACCACAGTATAATGACGGCGGCTGGTCAGCAACCATTAAAAAGGGTAACCAGGCTTTTGTTGCCATGGTTACCAAAGCTTCTTATAAATAGTGATAGGCAGTGGAGGAGGGGCTGGAAGAGCCCGGGGGGGGGGACACACCATTACTAATCATTTATCATACAGGAATAGGAAGGGGCAATATGATGGGGCAGTTTTATTGGGGGCAATTTGATGGGGCAGTTTTGATAGGGGCATTTTAATGAGTTTTGATTGGGCAATATGATGGGGCAGTTCTGATGCGGGCAATTTGATGGGGCAATTTTATGGGGGCAGTTTTGATGGGGCAATTTGGATGGGGGCAGTTTTGATGGGGGCAATTTTGATGGGGCAATTTTGATGGGGCAGTTATGATGGGGGCAGTATTGATGGGGGCAGTATGATGGGGCAATTTTGATAGGGGCAGTTTTGATGGGGCAGTATGATGGGGCAATTTTGATGGGGGCAGTATGATGGGGTAATTTTGTTGGGGCAGTTTTGATGGGGCAATTTTGATGGGGGCAGTATGATGGGGCAATCTTAATGGGGCAATTATGATGGGGCAATTTTGATAGGGGCAGTTTTGATGGGGCAGTATGATGGGGCAGTTTTATTAGGGGCAGATTTGATGGGGCAGTATGATGGGGCAATTTTGATGGGGGCAGTATGATGGGGTCATTTTGAAGGGGCAGTTTTGATGGGGCAGTATGATGGGGCAGTTTTGATAGGGGCAGTATGATGGGGCAATTTTTATGGGGGCAGTATGGTGAGGCAATATTGATGGGGCAATTTGATGGGGGGAGTATGATTGTGCAGTTTTGAGGGGGCAATTTTGATGGGGGCAGTATTATGGGGCAATTTTGATGGGGCAATTTGGGGCAGCTCCTGCAAAAGTTAATTACTTTTTTAAAAGATGATAATTGAAAATGATATCCCTTGTTTCTGTGCAGATAAATATATATATATATATATATATATATATATATATATATATATATATATATATATATATATATATACATAACAAGACATTTTATATATAATCTGCACAGAAACAAGGGATATCATTTACAATAATCATCTTTTATAAAGTAATTACCTTTTACAGGAGATTTTTGTATTTCTAGATTTATAATCTTTGTAAATGTAGATAAACTTCCTGCTTCCTGGAGGGGGAGGGGAGGTTTCCATAGCTAAGGGGCGGAGACTTCCTCTAACACTGCTGTTGCTATGGAAAGACAACCTACAACCTATTACACGGCTCGTGCTGCTCTGAGCATGTGCGAGATCTGGAGGTGCATGCTGGGTAACCATGGAATAAAGGAAGAGATAGGTGTAGCAAAGTAGGGAATGGCGCTGTGCAAAAAGGGGGGTATATTGGTATATATTATGTCTGATAATAGTAGTAGGTGCACCAATGTGACATGCTACAAGGAACACCAATAAGTAGTACCCTCAAAGTGCAGTGCTATTAATTAATAAATAATGATAGTCAAGTGCTAAACAGTAGATAATCAATCAGTGAATAAATAAATATAAAAGTATACAAATATGATCTCATGTGTAAGTATTAATAGGTTAACCACTAGTAATGTGAAAAAAGTGTCAAGTGCAGTATTCCAACTGCCCGCTGGGTGATAGAAATTGAGATGCAAATATTAAAAATAAAATTAAAAAATAATAATAAAAAGTGTCCACAATCCTCTATAGTGTATAAGGTAAAGGGTATCCACAGTCCTCTATAATAAAGTGCCAGGAATAAAAAACAATATAAAAAATGGATACGTAAAAAAAATTTAAATAAAAAATGTGCAAGTATTAAGACCCAAGGTGGTAAATGATTAATATATATATATAAAGGTAAGTCTCTAATATCCTGATGATGAACCAATATAAAGTCTCATATGAAGGTGGCAAAAAAATTTTTTTTCATGTGATGTCTTCCACAGGATTTCCTCCAAATATTTAAAACAAACACACTCCCCCCGATGTGATCCCACTCACCGGAACGCTGTACCCCTGCAGGGGTATAGGCATAGGAAGTGTGTACGCCAGATCCCGATCCAATCTAGATGTCAGTCAGATCCCCGTGTGTCGGTATCCTCTCAAACCGGATCAGCCACTCATGGGGGAGATGGGGGAAGAGGACGATCCCCTGTAGTAGTCCTATTTCCGGCCGGACATCCACTCCAGAGCATTATATGAAAAAAAGGGGGTGCTCCACATAGCGTGACTCCATAAAGTAATTTTTATTTGTAAATACTTAAAAAGTCCAAAAGGAGCACATTAAATCCAAGGAATTAAAACCAATCACTTTTAAAAAAAAAAAGGAGAGGGAGCCTACAAGCTCTCTAACTCCCCTAGCCGTTCCGGGACGCAGCGTAGTGTGCAGCTGCCGCTTGCGTTCCACCGGTCCGCTATCGAAAACCACAGTGACAGGAAGTGACGTTGTGCGTGCCAAGATAGTCCCGCCTTACGCGTTTCGTCACACGGACGTCATCGGAGGCGGGACTATCTTGGCACGCACAACGTCACTTCCTGTCACTGTGGTTTTCGATAGCGGACCGGTGGAACGCAAGCGGCAGCTGCACACTACGCTGCGTCCCGGAACGGCTAGGGGAGTTAGAGAGCTTGTAGGCTCCCTCTCCTTTTTTTTTTTAAAAGTGATTGGTTTTAATTCCTTGGATTTAATGTGCTCCTTTTGGACTTTTTAAGTATTTACAAATAAAAATTACTTTATGGAGTCACGCTATGTGGAGCACCCCCTTTTTTTCATATAATGCTCTGGAGTGGATGTCCGGCCGGAAATAGGACTACTACAGGGGATCGTCCTCTTCCCCCATCTCCCCCATGAGTGGCTGATCCGGTTTGAGAGGATACCGACACACGGGGATCTGACTGACATCTAGATTGGATCGGGATCTGGCGTACACACTTCCTATGCCTATACCCCTGCAGGGGTACAGCGTTCCGGTGAGTGGGATCACATCGGGGGGAGTGTGTTTGTTTTAAATATTTGGAGGAAATCCTGTGGAAGACATCACATGAAAAAAAATTTTTTTGCCACCTTCATATGAGACTTTATATTGGTTCATCATCAGGATATTAGAGACTTACCTTTATATATATATATTAATCATTTACCACCTTGGGTCTTAATACTTGCACATTTTTTATTTAAATTTTTTTTACGTATCCATTTTTTATATTGTTTTTTATTCCTGGCACTTTATTATAGAGGACTGTGGATACCCTTTACCTTATACACTATAGAGGATTGTGGACACTTTTTATTATTATTTTTTAATTTTATTTTTAATATTTGCATCTCAATTTCTATCACCCAGCGGGCAGTTGGAATACTGCACTTGACACTTTTTTCACATTACTAGTGGTTAACCTATTAATACTTACACATGAGATCATATTTGTATACTTTTATATTTATTTATTCACTGATTGATTATCTACTGTTTAGCACTTGACTATCATTATTTATTAATTAATAGCACTGCACTTTGAGGGTACTACTTATTGGTGTTCCTTGTAGCATGTCACATTGGTGCACCTACTACTATTATCAGACATAATATATACCAATATACCCCCCTTTTTGCACAGCGCCATTCCCTACTTTGCTACACGTATCTGTTTTAGGGTACACGTTAGTGTCCCTTGTTTACATAGGGGGGCTGCAGTTGCAAATACACCCTGTAGCGCGGATCCACTGACAAAAAAAAGGAAGAGATAGAGTCTGGCTTCAGATGCCCACACATGAGATGGCGGCGGCCTGCTGGGACTTACAAAAGTAAGAAATCAATGCTGCAAAAATACAAAGCGGACCTTGGATTACAGCATACCTTTACTAGAATACATTCATCATGAGGATTATAGGGGGAGGTTTATCTACAAAGTAACATTTCTCCCGGAGCTCCGCTTTAAGGTGTGACCTTATATTATACGGTTTTGGTAAATCTGCAGAAAATCTAATCATGTGTATGGGGGCTTTATACATCGATCAGAGCGAAGAATAGGCCACTGATTAGTGTATAAATGTCACTGGTAGGTAAGTGTTCCCTGGGAGGAGGGGGGAGGGGACTGACTGGAGGAGGAGAGAGATCGCTGTTCCTGATCACCAGGAACAGACGATCGCTCTGAGCTCCCCTGTCAGAACATTGATCTGTTTGTTTACATTGACAGATCCCCATTCTGACTCTCTGTGGATCGATCGCGGGGGGCCTGCTGTGCTTGCTGTAGCTGGTAAAGGGACTGCTGTACAGCTACGGCGATTGGTGGGAAACGATCCGTATAATGATGGCCGCTGGTCAGAAAGTGGTTAAGCTGCCCATAGATGGATGGAAATGTGACCGATCCCCCAAGGACCGGACAGGATTCGATCCTTCTATGGCCATTCCTGCTAAAGAGAAGGAAATTTAATGATCGACTTCTCTGAAACCAGCAGAAATGTTTCCTTCAATCTGCAGCGTTGACATCGATGTCTCAGGAAAGGATTCCCTCATTCACCTTCATTGTGTGGATTGGGGAGGATCAGATCAGACAATAAAAAAAGGATCCGTCTATAGCCAGCCTCCAGTTTACCATACATTATACAATCTGATTGTACAATATCTTATGGATCTACCACCAACCATGTAGTGCAAAGGCCTGATTGGATAATACTTCAATTACTTGTTTAGATTTGTCCGGATATTACAAGGATTTGGTAAGTCTAAAGGAGATTGTGCAATCAGATTGTATAGTGTATGCTCACCTTTAGTATTTGTAATGTTTTCCCCGTTATCTTTCTTCTCATCTATGTAGACTTGTTTTCCCGGATCTTTGTCTTTGAGTCCATTAATCACCCCGACACATTGTGTAAAGCGGGGTACACACTGGGGTTGTACAATACCGGTTTTGTACCGGTGAGTACAAGTACTGGGGCGGAGTACTGGTACAGCGGGGCGGAGCAGGAGCACCCGCCACTGACAGCACTGCTGAGTGGGCGTTCCCGTCCGGATCACAGTAGGGATCACATGATGTGTACTTCTTGTCTCCACTAAATAAAGCCCCGCCCACTATCAGCAGTATAATTGGTGGAACTAGATTTACTCTGGACAAGTCTCTTTTATCAAGTGATGATGATTGGCTGAAGAGAACAGCCCCTCCAGACCACCCAAAAGTAAGGCCCCTTTCACACATGCGGACCGTATGTCTGTATTTCATCCATCCGTTTTCGGATGAAATACGGACATACATGCATCCCTATGGGATAGCGGGTGTCAGCGGATGTACATCCGCTAACACCCGATGTTGTCCGGCTCCGCTCTCGTCCGATTCTGCGGACGGAAGAAAATCCTATTTTTCTATCCGTTTGCAGAGCGGATCGGATGAACACGGACAGACGGTCAGTGTTCCTCCGATCCCCCATAGGGGAGAGCGGAGATCTGACAGGGCGGTCCCTGCACAGTGTGTGAGTCCCGCCCTGTCATCTGCCGGCTCAGCTGGGGAAAACGGAGCGATCCCCGCTGAGCAGCGGATGACCACGGGGCGGATCAACACGGATCCGTCCCGTGTGAAAGGGGCCTAATGGAGCTGATGTGCAAAAACTGAGATTTACCTGAAGCTCTTCTATGGAAACACATGAGGTCTGAAGCTGGATTTACATCTAAGCAGTTCTGTGGGCGCCATTTCTTTGCCTGGACAGAGCCATCCATTCATTAGAACAGACTACTGCGCCTATGTTTCCTGATCCCTTTCTTAAATGTGTCTGCGCAGAAACGGCACGGTTCTTTTGTGTTTATACAGTAGGTGTGGGAAATGACACCGTATTGTTCAGTGTATGGGGGTGTGACTAAGAGTCAAAGACACGCCCACGTGTTTTCTATACGGGTGTGGGAACGTCTACAATTCATACGCACCAACTCCTGCACTGACTCCACAACCGACTCCTTCCCCCGACTCCCTCACCGACTCCCTTCCCCGGCTTCCACCCCTGACTCCCTCACCCAACTCCCACATCGACTCCCACCCTCAACTCCTACACTGACTCCCACACCCGACTCCCTCCCCCCGACTCCTGCACTGACTCCCTCCCCTGGCTCCTGCACTGACTCCCTCCCCTGGCTCCTGCCTTCAACTCCCGCACTGACTCCTACACCCGACTCCCACCCCCGACTCCCACCCCCGACTCCCTTCCCCAACTTTCTCACCAACTCCCTCACCAACTCCCTCCCCATACTACCTCCCCCGACTCCCGCACTGACTCCCGCACTGACTCCTACACCCGACTCCCACCTTGACTCCCACCCTCTACTCCTGCCCCACTCCCACCCCTAACTCCTGCACTGACTCCCTCCACCGACTCCCTCCCCTGACTCCCAACCCCGACTCCCACCCTCAACTCCTGCACTGACTCCTACACCCGACTCCCACCCCCGACTCCCACCCCCAACTCCCACCCCCAACTCCCACCCCCAACTCCCACCCCCGACTCCCACACACGACTCCCACACACGATTCCTGCCCTCAACTCCCACCCCCGACTCTCTCCCCCAACTTTCTCACCAACTCCCTCCCCTGACTCCCTCACCAACTCCCTACCCATACTACCTCCCCCGACTCCCACCCCGACTCCCGCACTGACTCCCGCACTGACTCCCACACTGACTCCCACACTGACTCCTACACCCGACTCCCACCCTGACTCCCACCCTCTACTCCTGCCCTCCACTCCCACCCCTAACTCCTGCACTGACTCCGTCCACCGACTCCCTCCCCTGACTCCCGCCCCTGACTCCCACCCTCAACTCCCACACCGACTCCCACCCTCAACTCCTACACTGACTCCCACACCCAACTCCCTCCCCCCATTTCCTGCACTGACTCCCTCCCCCGGCTCCCGCCCTCAACTCCTGCACTGACTCCTACACCCGACTCCCACCCCCCACTCCCACACACGACTCCCACCCCCCACTCCCACACACGACTCCCACACACGACTCCCACGCATGATTCCTGCCCTCAACTCCCACCCCCGACTCTCTCCCCCGACTCCCACCCTCAACTCCAACCCCCGACTCCTGCACTGACTCCCACACCCGACTCCCTCACTGACTCCTGCCCTCGATTCCCACTCTCGACTCCTTCCCCGACGCCCTCAGCGACTTCCCCCCAACTCCCACCCCCGACTCCCACCCCAACTCCCTCCCACGACTCTCACCTCCAACTCCCGCCCTCAACTCCTGCACTGACTCCTACACCCAACTCCCAACCCTGACCCCTGCACTGACTCCCACCCTCGACTCCCACCCCGGCTCCTGCACTGACTCCCTCCCCTGACTCCCGCCCTGAACTCCCGCACTGACTCCTACACCCGACTCCCACCCCCGACTCCCACCCCCGACTCCCTTCCCTGACTTTCTCACCAACTCCCTCACCAACTCCCTCCCCATACTACCTCCCCCGACTCCCACCCCCGACTCCCACACTGACTCCCGCACTGACTCCTACACCCGACTCCCACCCTGACTCCCACCCTCTACTCCTGCCCTACTTCCACCCCTAACTCCTGCACTGACTCCCTCCACCGACTCCCTCCCCTGACTCCCACCCCCGACTCCCACCCTCAACTCCTGCACTGACTCCTACACCCGACTCCCACCCTCGACTCCCACCCCCAACTCCCACCCCCGACTCCCACACACGACTCCCACACACGATTCCTGCCCTCAACTCCCACCCCCGACTCTCTCCCCCGACTTTCTCACCAACTCCCTCCCCTGACTCCCTCACCAACTCCCTCCCCATACTACCTCCCCCGACTCCCACCCCGACTCCCGCACTGACTCCAGCACTGACTCCCACCCTCTACTCCTGCCCTCCACTCCCACCCCTAACTCCTGCACTGACTCCCACCCCCGACTCCCACCCCCGACTCCCACACATGACTCCCACACACGACTCCCACACACGATTCCTGCCCTCAACTCCCACCCCCGACTCTCTCCCCCGACTCCCACCCTCAACTCCAACCCCCGACTCCTGCACTGACTCCCACACCCGACTCCCTCACTGACTTCTGCCCTCGACTCCCACTCCCGACTCCTTCCCCGATGCCCTCACCGACTTCCCCCCCAACTCCCACCCCCGACTCCCACCCCAACTCCCTCCCCCAACTCCCTCCCCCGACTCTCACCTCCGACTCCCGCCCTCAACTCCTGCACTGACTCCTACACCCAACTCCCAACCCTGACCCCTGCACTGACTCCCGCCCTCGACTCCCACCCCGACTCCTGCACTGACTCCCTCCCCTGACTCCCGCCCTCAACTCCCGCACTGACTCCTACACCCGACTCCCACCCCCGACTCCCTTCCCCAACTTTCTCACCAACTCCCTCCCCTGACTCCCTCACCAACTCCCTCCCCATACTACCTCCCCCGACTCCCACCCCCGACTCCCGCACTGACTCCCGCACTGACTCCCACACTGACTCCTACACCCGACTCCCGCCCTGACTCCCACACACGACTCCCACACACGATTCCTGCCCTCAACTCCCACCCCCGACTCTCTCCCCCGACTTTCTCACCAACTCCCTCCCCTGACTCCCTCACCAACTCCCTCCCCATACTACCTCCCCCGACTCCCACCCCGACTCCCGCACTGACTCCAGCACTGACTCCCACCCTCTACTCCTGCCCTCCACTCCCACCCCTAACTCCTGCACTGACTCCCACCCCCGACTCCCACCCCCGACTCCCACACATGACTCCCACACACGACTCCCACACACGATTCCTGCCCTCAACTCCCACCCCCGACTCTCTCCCCCGACTCCCACCCTCAACTCCAACCCCCGACTCCTGCACTGACTCCCACACCCGACTCCCTCACTGACTTCTGCCCTCGACTCCCACTCCCGACTCCTTCCCCGATGCCCTCACCGACTTCCCCCCCAACTCCCACCCCCGACTCCCACCCCAACTCCCTCCCCCAACTCCCTCCCCCGACTCTCACCTCCGACTCCCGCCCTCAACTCCTGCACTGACTCCTACACCCAACTCCCAACCCTGACCCCTGCACTGACTCCCGCCCTCGACTCCCACCCCGACTCCTGCACTGACTCCCTCCCCTGACTCCCGCCCTCAACTCCCGCACTGACTCCTACACCCGACTCCCACCCCCGACTCCCTTCCCCAACTTTCTCACCAACTCCCTCCCCTGACTCCCTCACCAACTCCCTCCCCATACTACCTCCCCCGACTCCCACCCCCGACTCCCGCACTGACTCCCGCACTGACTCCCACACTGACTCCTACACCCGACTCCCGCCCTGACTCCCACCCTCTACTCCTGCCCTCCACTCCCACCCCTAACTCCTGCACTGACTCCCTCCACCGACTCCCTCCCCTGACTCCCACCCCCGACTCCCACCCTCAACTCCTGCACTGACTCCTACACCCAACTCCCAACCCCGACTCCTGCACTTACTCCCTCCCCCTGACTCCTGCCCTCGACTACCACCCCCGACTTCTGCACTGACTCCCTCCCCTGACTCCCACCACCGACCCCCACCCTCAACTCCCGCACTGACATTACATTGTAATATAAAATGAAATAGTTCAACTCACAATAATGCAGAATCAGTGGGAGCCCTGAGTATGTCACTTGTCATGTCGCCTGCCACCAGATGCCATCAGGTGCTCCAAGCGGAGTCCCTCCTTATATCAGGTGTCCCCATTGGAGTCCCTCCTTATATCAGGCTCCCCCAGTGGAGTCCCTCCTTATATCAGGCGCCCCCAGTGGAGTCCCTCCTTATATCAGGCGTCCCCAGTGGAGTCCCTCCTTATGTCAGGCATCCCCAGTGCAGACCCTCCTTACATCAGGTGCCCCCAGCGGAGTCCCTCCTTACATCAGATGCCCCCAGCAGAATCCCTCCTTACATCAAGTGCCCCAGCGGAGTCCCTCCTTACATCAGGTGCCCCCAGCAGAATCCCTCTTTACATCAGGTGCCCCCAGCGGAGTCCCTCCTTACATCAGATACCCCCAGTGGAGTCCCTTCTTACATTAGGTGCCCCCAGCGGAGTCCCTCCTTACATTAGGTGCCCCCAGCAGATTCCCCACTTATATCAGGTGTCCCCAGTAGTAGAGTCCCTTGGCTTTGCCTCTCACAGACCGGTGTGCTGAAATTGGTTTCCCTCCTTCCCCTGGCTCTCGGCTGAGATCGGACCTCCGCCCCTCCAGCCTTCAGTCCAGCTCCTCCTAATCTCCGTCCATCCAGCTCTTTGCACTGTAGCTCCCCCCACTCTCCACGCAATGCTATTCGCCCATCTACCACTCCACCCAGTGCAGAGGGCTGGAGGGGCAGAGTTCGGATCTGAGCTGAGAGCCAGGGGAAGCAGGAATGAGATCTTGCAGCGGCTACCATATTTTTGGAGCAAGAAGCAGCTCTGGTGCCAAAAACAGTCCTGACTTCCCGGGACAAAAGCAAAATCCAGGGATTTTATTTAGGACGGCCTCTGATCGGGGCGAAGTCCTAAAATCGGGATTGTCACGGGAAAATCGGGACTATTAGCAAGTATGCTCTCCATGCTGCTCTCCATGCTGGAGTCCATACTGACAGTTTTTACCAAACATGGCTTTTCAGTAAGTTTTATTTTTACAGGTCCAGGTGCAGAGTACTTGCCATCATCCTCATCCACTGAAAACTGAAAGGTTCTTCCACTCAAGGGAGACTCCATTTCATGACTAATGTTCAGCAGACCTCCACCATCTTGATGTGCCTCCTGTGTTGTTCCTCCAGCTTGCTGGGGAGGCAGAGGCCACCATTTCCTCCAGTGACACAGATCCTGAGGTGGATGGGATAACAGGGGCAGCATCTAGGACCACCTCCTCACTCCCCACCCGTACTGCCACCGCCGATGCCTTTCCACAACTGGTGTCATCCCTCATTCTGGAACTTCTCCCTCAAAGCTCCACTTTTCTCCTTCAATGCTTCACCAGATTCTGCTGGCACTTCATGGCGTCCTCCAAAACTTTAACCTCTGGTTTAAGGCTCTGTCTCTTCTTGCTCCTTGCTTTATCATGCACGGCTTTCTTCTTCCTGTACTCTGATTTCAGGCTCACCAGCTTTTCCTCCTCCTTCTTAATCCTCTTTAAATAATCAGCAACCCGCTGTCTGAAAGTGGCAGTAGACTCCACTTTTTTGGGGCCATAGCCGAGGTCTTCAGGTGAAGATGTGGTTTGGGATTGCAAGATGGATCCCCAGGGGGACCATTGCCTGGGTCACCCCAAGAATCTCCCATCCTCACTGGGGCCAGGGAACTCACCTGCCCCCTGGTGTCTGGAGAGGAGAACTGCAGCACACACAACCTCTCTGGTACAGAGACTGATGTGACTGTGGGGGAGGGGACATTAGCAGAGATCTCCAGTCTCCCGCATTTGACAGCGGGCTCATGGACACCCCCGAGTGCTGCACGATCTCCCGGCTGTCAGTTGCAGCAGCTCGAGCCACCCCTCCTTCAATCCAGGGGAGTCCGTGGCAGGGCCGATCCTAGGCAGGTGCGGCAGGGTGCTTTTCACCCAGGCGCCTGCATAGGTGGGGGCGCCGAAGTGCCAGAGTTCTCTCCTCCCTCCTCTTCTCTGTGTCTATCCGAACACCAGTGTGAGCATAGGGCAGCCTGGCAGTGCTGGGGGGGCACTCCTCTTCCTGACGAGGGTTCTAGTTAGTGACTGCTGAGTGCTGATGTGCGGGAATGAATTCCTCACACTGGGACCCCGCACTGTCTACACCAACTTCAATAGCTCCCCCTCCCAACTCAGGCTGCAGGGCGAAAGAACCGAGGTGAGTCACACTCAGTGTTCAGTGTGCTGTGTGCTGGAGGATGACATCCACAGCATCCCTTTACATGTGCTCTGGGATGACTCTGTTCTAGGAGAGGTTTTATGGCATGATAGATTACATAGAATACACAGCCCCTGTCACTTCCTGTGCCTCAGTAGTCCATCTACAGATCTAATGTATAATGAGATGTACTAAGAGCCCTTTCACAATGACAGCTCGGGGGTGTCGGCGATAAAGTGTCGCTAGTTTTAGTGGCACTTTACCGTCATTTTAGAGGTACTTTTAACCCCTGCTAGTGGCTGAATAAAGCTTTCAAAGCGCCACTGCCAAGGCGCTTTGCAGGCACTGCCCATTGATTTCAATGGACAAGGGTGCTTTAGGAGCGGTGTATACACCACTCCTAAAGCTCCTCAAAGAAGCTACTTGCAGGATTTTTTTTGACGTCCTGCCAGTGCACCGCTCCAGTGTGAAAGAATTCGGGCTCTCACACTGGGATTGTAGATGAGGCTTTTTTCAGGCTCTATTTTTAATGCTAAAGTGCCTGAAAAATCTCCTGCACTACGTCTGCAGTCTCTGATCATCTTCTGTATTATGTCTGCAGTCTCTGATCATCTTCTGTATTATGTCTGCAGTCTCTGATCATCTTCTGTATTATGTCTGCAGTCTCTGATCATCTCCTGTACTATGTCTGCAGTCTCTGATCATCTCCTGTACTATGTCTGCAGTCTCTGACCATCTCCTGTATTATGTCTGCAGTCTCTGATCATCTCCTGTATTATGTCTGCAGTCTCTGATCATCTCCTGTATTATGTCTGCAGTCTCTGATCATCTCCTGTACTATGTCTGCAGTCTCTGATTATCTCCTGTACTATGTCTGCAGTCCCTGATCATCTCCTGTATTATGTCTGCAGTCTCTGATCATCTCCTGTATTATGTCTGCAGTCTCTGATCATCTCCTGTACTATGTCTGCAGTCTCTGATTATCTCCTGTACTATGTCTGCAGTCTCTGATCATCTCCTGTACTATGTCTGCAGTCTCTGATCATCTCCTGTACTATGTCTGCAGTCTCTGATCACCTCCTGTACTATGTCTGGAGTCTCTGATCATCTCCTGTATTATGTTTGCAGTCTCTGATCATCTCCTGTATTATGTCTACAGTCTCTGATCATCTCCTGTACTATGTCTACAGTCTCTGATCATCTCCTGTATCATGTCTGCAGTCTCTGATCATCTCCTGTACTATGTCTGCAGTCTCTGATCATCTCCTGTACTATGTCTGCAGTCTCTGATCATTTCCTGTACTATGTCTGCAGTCTCTGACCATCTCCTGTACTATGTCTGCAGTCTCTGACCATCTCCTGTACTATGTCTACAGTCTCTGACCATCTCCTGTACTATGTCTGCAGTCTCTGATCATCTCCTGTATCATGTCTGCAGTCTCTGATCATCTCCTGTACTATGTCTGGAGTCTCTGATCATCTCCTGTACTATGTCTGCAGTCTCTGATCATCTCCTGTATCATGTCTGCAGTCTCTGATCATCTCCTGTACTATGTCTGAAGTCTCTGATCATCTCATGTACTATGTCTGCAGTCTCTGATCATCCACTGATGGTGTGTGTGGGGGGGGGGTTGGCAAAAATGAGTTTTGGCAGGTTGGGATGTCTGGATTAGAGTGTAATTTTTTTTATTTTAAAAATCATACAAACATACAGTTTATTAATAAAAACATATTTACACAAATATAAACAACAACTAAACAAAAATAAGCGTGCTTACATCAGCAAATAAAGAAAACAGTTTCCTGACAAGATAACATAGAAAGAAACATATTTTAATGACAACTACAAACCCCGAACCTCAACTTAACCACAATCCAGGCTAAGAAACATTTTGAGATTTAATCGCCATCAGGATGCGGTTCCAAAACACCCCATTAACCCCTCCCCCCACATCATTCACCCCGACTTCCACATCATTCACCCCGACTTCCACATCATTCACCCTGACTTCCACATCATTCATCTTGCATTCTGCACCAGCCACCTTAATGCCCTTCCCAGCTCTCCCTCCACCATCATCCAATCCATCCCTCACTCCACTGAGTAAAGGGTTGGCACCACCATACATTCTGGTCCAGCACCCTCTGCTGTCTTCACTACACTAGAAGAAACAATAGGTGAAGACACAGACTTGACAATCACACTTTCTGACACTGACTGGGCAACCACAGACTGGGGGGACACTGACACCACAGCCAGCCAGATTCTGACGTGACAGAAACACGAGGATCCCCTGGTACAACCTCCACCAACCCAGACTCTTCTCCATCCGGATGGAAAAATTCCTCCACTAACTCTGGCTTATTGTGCAAAGCCTCAGGGCACCGCCTATAAGGGTGACCAACCTTATCACATAGGTTACATTTAATGATTAGAGTGTAAGCTCCTCTGTACAGAGACTGATGTGATTGGCTCAGTGTTCTCTGTACAGCACTGTAGTATATGTCAGAGCTTTATAAATGTAAAATAATAATAGTGTGTGACTGTGGGAGAGGGGACATTAGAGTGTAAGCTCCTCTGTATAGAGACTGATGTGACTGGCTCAGTGTTCTCTGTACAGCACTGCAGTATATGTCAGAGCTATATAAATGTATAATAATAATAGTGTGTGACTGTGGGGGAGGGGGCATGTCAGGTCAGAGCTATAACACAGTAAACAAGATATAAATCTGTAAAATGTTGTATTTCTGGTTTTCTGTCTTCTTTGGTAGAAATATCTTTGCTGATGTAGTGAAGATTTCTGTGTCAGATTTCTGTCTCTCGGGGGTTTGTACAGAAATATGAGGAAACATCCATTCGGGAAATATGATTGGTCTGTGGAGGGGGAGGGGGTCACGGTACAGATAATGATCGTTCTCAGTGAAAAGGGCTCGGCTGTTTTCTGTAATTGGAAAGTGAAGTTGATTTGGTTTCTATGAAATAAATGCACAGCCACAAATCATTCTTTGCAGCTATTACCTTTTGTTCCACCACCCCCTCCCTTTAGTATGTAAGCTCTACGAGCAGGGCCCTCCTGTACCTTTTGTATTGAACTGTACTGTAATTGTGTTGTCCCCCTTATACATTGTAAAGCGTTGTGTAAACTGTTGGCGCTATATAAATCTCGTATAATAATAATAATAATACTGTGGACAAGCTGATATAAGCAGTGCCCATTACACCTCCATCTCTCATGTAGAAGAGAAGAGGAGGGAGGAGCTTAAGGTTCAGTCTGACCACAAATGGGTCCAAATCCTCGAACATTTACCGGTTTGGTGGGGGTTGAATGTCATAGATAATCTCAGTATTATTTCCACTATTACACATGATGGCTTCCCACTGTCACTGGTTGCTAAGGATCCAGCGGGTGCAGCACTGCCGAGTCCTTAACAACCAGTAATGTCACTGGCCCCATTCACATACATGGTGGGAACCCCCAGCCATGGAAACAAAGGAGCCAGGATAGGTAAAGGAATGACAAAAGGGTTCCCCACCCTCATACCTGGCCCTTTAGTTCTGATATGAATTTTAAGGGGAACCCCACAAAAAATAAGAAAATAATTTTATGAGGTCTCCCCATATGCTATAGCAGACTTTCCTAGTCTGATTTGTATTTAAGGGAAACTCCACATAAAAATCATAGCAGACCTTTTTCCAAGCCTCGCTGGCCAGGAATGGGGGAAGATGACGGGCAAAATGACAAAAGAGTTAGCAGTATTTGTTAGGGTTGAAATGCTAACCCCAACAATTTCCCACTAACCCTAAGGCTACTTTCACACTGGGGTGGTGCGGGCGTTGACGGTAAAGAGCCTCTAGTTTTAGCGGCACTTTTTACCCCACTAGCGGGGGAAAATGGTGTAAAATGCCTGCAAAGCGCCACTGCTGAAGTGATTTGCCGCCACTTTGGCAGCGCTGGCCGTTGATTGTATTCACCGCTCCGCACCGCCCCAAAGTTGCTGCTTGCAGGACTTTCTTTCCTGTCCTGCAAGCGCACCGCCCCGGGGGGAAAGCTCTGGGACTTTCATACTGGGGCTGCAGAAGAGGAAGTTTACAGGAGCTTTTCAGGTGCTATTTTTAGCGCAAAAATGTCTGTAAAACACCTCAGTGTGAAAGTGGCCTAACTCTAACATTTAACACTAACCATAACCCTTAACCCTAACATTTAACCCTACACTGCACAAAATGTCTGTGAAATTACCTGTAAAATTATGTAAAAATGGCATCAAAATGTTGTGAATTGAAATGCAAAAAAAGGTGTTAAATTTACACAAATATTCTGTAAATACTAAAAATACAATTGTAAAATCCTGAACTGATCACAACTGTTAATTTTAGCAGTAAAAATATGTTAAAGTGAAACTCCACTTTTGTTGAGGAGAAAACCTTCCCCTCTGGGTGATCTCTGTACATTGCAGAAATTGTAACAAACTTTGTTGCAGATTCTGACCTTTTGTTATTCTGAAGAAATCCCTGTGTGTTTGTCTGTGTCCATGTGCCAATCTGTATGGTTTCATGATTATAATCAATCAACTGCTGCACCTGCAGGGCTCTAATGAGGAAAGTGGCAGGATCTGCATCCCTTTAGAAGTGATTTCCTATTGGGAGGATCTCACCAAATATGAGATTTTTGTTAAAGGGGATGCCCAAAATCTGACCTTTATCTTAGTGTAGAGCCTGGTCACGTGACGTCGCCATGCACGGAAGTTGGCCATTTTGTTGGTTGGAAACTCGGACATGATTATCGGCTTGACATGTATTTTATGCTTCACTGTTTGTGAGTATTTTGATAGATTTCAATAAACAGCTGTTTTTACATACTGTGGAATGAGGTTCTGTTTCATCCCTCTATGCTGCATGGTATAACATTGCTTCTGGTGGAATGGTCCGGTCCCGAGGACTAGGAGGACCATCTAGATGCTCTGTTTGGGGTTGATGGTTAATGGAGCTCTGCTGACCACTTTATTTAGGTGGTCCACAATGGAGGGTAAGAGGCTTGGAGTGCTGGGATATCGATGGAGGATCTTCTTATCACCCTTTGTGATAATAGAGCACTTGTGATGCATCTACCAATCCCTGGATTTTATTATGGGACTGCAATAGACTTTTTATTCATTGTGTGAAATTGCTGCATATTATTCTTTTTTTATTTTGTATTATTTGTCGCCAGCAAAGTTTTGCCAGCTGCATTCCCTAAAGAACCTTGATGGTATATCGCTGTGAGCGCAGGAAATCTGCTTTTATTTATGTTAGTGCAGACTTCTGGGAAAATCAGTGAGCCAATCACACAAGCAGGAAATGATGTTTCTGGGGGGTGGAGTTCTGTATATATTCTATGTACAGAGCGCCTCCAGGTGGCCATGTTGCATTTTACAGAGAATGACAGTGGCTGCAGATTGAAGAGGAAAGAAAGTTTTTAATAACGTCCAATTACAATATGACTTGTGTAGTAATTGTATACGCTAGATTTTTTTTGCTACTTTATTTCCCATGAAAGTGGAGTTACCCTTTAACCATTTGCAAGCCACCCCACTTACATTTACTGCGGGGAGGAGCTCCTACAGGCAGAATCACGTACCTGTATATCATTGCCTCTTCCGGGTTTGTGCCGGCAGCCAGCTCCCCACTGTGATTGGACAGAGTGGGAGTCAATCAGCGGGTCCAGCGGACTCGATGTCTGCCGGGAACCACCAATCATTCTCAACAGAGGCAGAATGGCGGTGTGTCTATGTAAACAATGCAGATCTCTGTTCTGTGACAAAGGAAGACAGACATCCTGTATTTCCACTAAGCAGGAACACGGATCTCTGTCTTCCCAAAGTCAAAGCACCTCCCCCACAGTTGGCAAGCACTCTCTAGGAGCACATTTAATCTGTTGATCACCCCTGATGTTAACCCCTTCCCTGCCAGTGTCAGTAGTACAGTGACAGTGCATATTTTTTAGCACTGAAATGAAAGGAGAAAACAGGTCAGTGTTAATAAAAGCAACACTTTGTTCTAATATCCACTTACATCTAAAAATCTTGCAGACTGCATGTAGAGCTGCTGTGGTATCATGCGTGGTATTCCAAGATGGTAGACTGGAGGGCTGCTGGGATTGTCGGGACCCGTTGCAAATGATAACTGGGGTAACGTCATAAGCAAACTCCAAGACTCCCACCACTGAGTGACCGAAACGAAGGTAAACGGGCAGATGGAGGGACAGCCACTCACACAAGCCCAGACCCACCACATAAGAGTGCAGGAGAACGGCAGAGTCACAGGCTTTCACACACCACTACGAGCTGCAACAAGACAGGGCACACAAGCGGGGGAGGGGGTGGGCTGCAACGTGTTTCCAGGGCCCCGCCTCCTTTTTCAGGCTGACCCACCCCTCCTGGAGGTGGAGAATATATACTAAGCCAATCAGGGAGGGGATGGGGTCGGGATGTCCTACCCCACGCTCAGCAGAAACAACACCAGCTCTAAACAGCGGTACTAAGATAACACCTGCAGATGAATGAAGCCATTATCTTGGACTGATACCTTGAAGGTCAGAATGTACCTCCATGGTCATGAAGTGGTTAAATATGCAATACATGCACAGATTTAGGTCCAAATAGATTTGTTCTTCCATGCCTAACATTTAAGTCTAGTTTTAGTTAATGAAAATGTCAATACAGTAGATTTAGTCATCAAAGCTTCACTTTTATTTCGTTTTAGTCCAGTCTTCATCAAAGAAAAATTTTGTTGATGAAAACTATATAACTAAAATGATTTGTTTGAACAAATGACCATTGATGTTTTTATCAATTTATTTGAATTTTTTCTTAGGTCAATCCTGCTATTCTTCAAGACAGTTGATGCTTTTCTATGTGTGGATGAGAACATTGTACTGGACAACATTCCCTCCTTCATTACTGCCCCGTATGATGTCTGGGATCGATTATTGGTCAATCCATTATCCATCGGAGCTGCCATCCATCCTGCAGAGGCTGGACACTTTTTTGAACTGAAACCAATTTAAAGTATCTGCTACAGTGAGTTGGGGGTCAGGACACTTGTCATTTTACTTTACTATTATAAATGGCTAATATCTATTTTAACCCCTTTGCTGCTGAGCCCCGATGATGAGCTAATTTTTAAGTATTTTTTCTCCTCACATTAAAAAGTCATATTACTGTAGAAGCCATTTGTAGACCCAAGTCATGTTAGAATGCAGCATTGAAAAATATCAAAAAGTTCTGTGACAGACCGCCTGGCACCCCGCCTGGGTGCTGCGTCCTCGCTGCTGGAACACTGGAACAAGGAATTATAGCTGGGAATTGTACCCGAGGACTAGATGACACTAGCTTTGGTGCAAACTGGAACTCCCTTTATTGTAAATTCACACAATTTATACCACACATAATCAGATAAGAGCTTAAACACATTTTCACATGTAAACTTTAATCAGTAATATCATCATTACATCTAATGTACAATAATATCATCATTACATCTAATGTACAATAATATCATCATTATATCTAATGTACAATAATATCATCATTATATCTAATGTACAATATTATCATCATTACATCTAATGTACAATAATATCCAAGGTATCTTTTTTCAATCAACCCAGAGAAAGGAGCTGTGTGAAGTTGGCACCCCATGTTTGTAAAACCTAAATAAAAATATACCGTTTGTTTGTGCTGCGTTTGTGCTTATTTTTTGCCGCAAAAATTAGCGTTTGTGCTGGTTCGGTTTCTGAGATTTTAAACATTCAATTCAATGCAAGCCCCGCCCACTTTGCACCCCATGTTGCTGAATTTTAAAAACAAATGTGCCATTCGTTTGTGCCGCATTTGTGCTGGTTTGTGCCTCAAAAATAAACAAACATTTGTGCCGCTTTGGTTGCGGAGATATTGTGCATTATATTTGCTGAAACCCTGCCCACTTTGCAACCCATATTGCTGAATTTTAAAAACAAACGCGCCATTCGTTTGTGCCGCGTTCGTGCTGGTTTGTGCCGCAAAAATAAACGTTTGTGCCGCTTTGGTTGTGGAGATATTGTGTGTTATAGTTGCTGAAACCCCACCCACTTTGCAACCCATATTGCTGAATTTTAAAAACAAATGCGCCATTGGTTTGTGCCACGTTTGTGCTGGTTTGTTCCGCAAAAATAAATGTTTGTGCCGCATTGGTTGCGGAGATATTGTGCGTTATATCTGCTAAAACCCCGCCCACTTTGCACCCCACGTTGCTGAATTTAAAAAACAAACGTGCCATTCGTTTGTGCCTTGTTTGTGCTGGTTTGTGCCAGAAAAATAAGCATTTGTGGCGCTTTGGTTTCGGAGATATATGTTATCAAACCACACTGACTTTACACCTCGTTATTAAATCTTACATACAGCTAGATTTATTTGTTTGCGGTTTGTGCCGATTTGGTGGATGTTGTACATGATGTTTTACTTCACATTCGAAGTTTTGCCACCCCCACAGGAATCCCCCCTTCCGATTCTCTAGTGCTGACTGGAAGAACAGATGGAGGAGATAATCTGGGGAGGGGGCGGGCACAGCTCGCTCTGGCCAGCTGTCAATCAGGCGGCAGGGTGGATCTCGACAGTATTGTAAGGGTCAATGCACTTACGTTTACGGATGTCCAAAATTGATAGTGGAAGTTGATGCCGGGCAGTTTCAAGATAGCCCAGGGCCCAGCCATGGGCAGATGTGTGGCTCCAGGCTCCTGTGTTCTGTGGTGGAGACGGCCTTCGTATGCCCAGGCTTGTGGAACGGCTGGCAAGTCTGAAGATTCTACATGGCAGCAGTTTTTGTATGTAAAAGCTCCCTGTTTGTTTTTCCCTCACGTGCCTTGCTGTCTTCTTTATCTTTTTGCTTCTATGGCACCTGGAATGCAAGTGCGTTCCAGGGTTCGGCTCCCTCTTCTGGGCTGTAGCTTCGGCACGCTACTGCGCATGTGTGATCCTCGGACGAAGCCGAGGCTTGGTTTCGCGCATGTGCAGTGCGGCAGGAGACCCAGCGGACATGCAGGCGCTCTACGGCAGGTCGCCACCGCGCAGGTGCAGTCCGGGCATGGTGGTCACATCATTTCGGCAGGGATGTTTGAATCCCTGAGAGCCCTGTCATTCTAAGGATTACTACAGGCAGCTTGCGTCAGCTCCTCAGGCCCAGCTTCCCAGATCATGGTTAGCTTCAGCCTGGGGCTATGGTAAAAGAGGGAAGGGGGGTAAGATGCCTCTTAAAGGGGAAGCTGCACTGCTATTTGTACTCCTTTGTTCCCAAAGTAAATTTATTTGCATCCCACTTAAAAATCAAGAAGTATTACACTCGGGGCAGTTGCAGCTAGGCCTTCAGAATAGATGCCCTGACAGATCAGTGGAAGCTCCAACAGGGCGTATGCCTTTTCCCCGTTCCTGAGCATTCTCAGATTCTTACAGAGGCTTCAAGCGGATGCGGTTGAGGTGGTGATGATAGCACCTTACTGGCCGAACAGGCCATGGTTTCCCCTCCTGACCCAGCTCAGCTTCTGGGACCCGCTACCTCTTCCTCTCAGGCCGGACCTTCTTTCTCAGGGGGGCAGTCCTGCACCCTTGTACAGCATTACTGAGACTGAGGGTCTGGTTCTTCAGAGGGAAAGGCTGAAGTCTCTTGGGTGTGCTTCAGGAGTCATTTCCACCCTCATGGGCTCGAGAAGGGCAAGCACGAATAAAGTCTATGAGAGATTTTGAGCCAAGTTTATCAAATTCTCATTCTTTATGGGCAGATAATTCAGGGACCCGGGAATCCCAGGATATTCTCAGCTTTCCTCAATCCGGTCTAGATCTGTCTCTGTCCATCAGCTCTCTCAGGGTCCAAGTCTCTGTCTTGTCGGCCTCCTCTGGTACATTGTGGGCTGTTCTAACTCTGCAGTTTTTCTGTGGGGCAACAAGACTCAGGCCCCAAAGAAGACCAATATTCCCCAGATGGGATCTTCCCCTGGTCCTCGACTCACTGTCTGGACTAAGCACCTTGGGATCTTTCTATTAAGAACTGTTCTGCAAGAGCTGCCTTTCTAGTAGCTATCACTTCGGCTAATAGGGTTTCTGAGATTGGGTCCTTGGGTCATGAAGAACCATTCCTGACTTTCTTCCCTGACCTCATCCCTATGCTTGGCTCAAATCTGAAGTCTTTTCAGTGTTCCATGAGGACCAAGAAATTGTCCTACCTACATTCAGGACCCCAGGTTCCTCTGAAGTTCATCCTCTGGATGTAGGCAAAATGCTGAAGGAATACCTACGAGTTACTTCCTCCTTTAGATGCTCCGACTTCCTCTTTGCTCTACACTCCGGCAACAACAAGGGGAAACAGGCTTTGTCCAGAACGTTTACAACCTGGATCGTCCAGTCTATCTAGCAGGCTTATAGGGCTAAGCCCTGGCTCCTCCAGAGGCGGTGACAGCACACTCTACCAGGGGTATGGCGGCTTCGTGGGCAGCAGCCCGGCATGTGGCTCCTGATGTCATCTACAAGGCGGCTTCATGGGCCTCCATTAACACCTTTATGTCACACTATTGCATAGAACTTGCTTCTCTATCCTCTTCGATCTTTGGTTTAAGAACCCATCTTAGGACCCATCTAAGAACCTATCAGCATACCCACCCGTGTGGTTTGACTAGTTATTTCCCACACATAGTCTGCCATGAAGTCTGTCAGGAAAATTGAAAATTTATTGTCAAATACTTACCGTAATTTAAAGTTGGTTTATTACGGAACACAGTCTCTAGTGGTGAGCTCAAATTTAAGGGAGAGGGGTCCTATAGCATTGGAAAGGAGGCGGGGTTAACCCACACATAGTCTGCCATGGAGTCTGTCAGGAAAATAATGTTTACTGACATAGATATTTTTCAAAAAAGCAATTAAAAAAAGAAGTGACTTATATAAGAGAATTTGTTGGAGTGCTGTTTTGCTTGGTTAACACCTGGTTTAAACTTTTGTTAAAAGAGAACTATGGCCCAACCTTTTTTGGCCTTAGTTTTCTTTTTGTTCACAAGATGACATATAGTATGTTTTCCTGTGACAAAAAAACTCATGTGCATGTTGCGGGCTATTGCGCACTATATCCTGACAGCGCAGAGCTGCGCTGCAGCCGCGACAGATCCCGACAATACTGTCGAGATCCACACTGCCTCCTGATTAACAGCTGGCTCTGGCTCACTAGAGCCAGCTGTGCCCGCCCCCTCCCAAGATTTCCTCCTCCGTCTGTTCATCCAGTCAGTGCTAGAGAATCGGAAGAGGGGGATTCCTGTGGGGGTGGCAAAACTACACATGTGAAGTAAAACATCATGTACAACATCCACCAAATCTGCACAAACCGCAAACAAATAAATCTAGCTGTATGTAAGATTTAATAACGAGGTGTAAAGACAGTGTGGTTTGACAACATATACCATTCAATATCTCTGAAACCAAAGTGGCACAAACTTTTTTTTTGCGGCACAAACCAGCGCAAACAAGGCACAAACAAATGGCGTGTTTGTTTTTTAAATTCAGCAACGTGGGGTGCAAAGTGGGCAGGGTTTCAGCAAGTATAACGCACAATATCTCCAAAACCAAAGTGGCGCAAATGTTTATTTTTGTGGCACAAACCAGCACAAACGCGGCACAAACAAATGACACGTTTGTTTTTAAAATTCAGCAATATGGGTTGCAAAGTGAGTGGGGTTTCAGCAAAAATAATGCACAATATCTCTGCAACCAAATCGGCACAAACATTTATTTTTGCGGCACAAACCAGCACAAACCCAGCACAAATGAATGGCGCATTTGTTTTTAAAATTCAGCAATATGGGTTGAAAAGTGAGTGGGGTTTCAGCAACTATAACGCACAATATCTCCGCAACCAAAGCGGCACAAACTTTATTTTTGCGGAACAAACCAGCACAAATGTGGTACATACAAATCAATGGTAATAAAGATAGCAGCAGAGTTAGTGAGATAAAGCGCTGCGTAAACTGTTGGCGCTATATAAATCCTGAATAATAATAATAATAAGACTGAGGGAGAGCTACAGAATTTAGGGGGGGATACTAGTCACAGAGGGGGTCGTAAAACTTTAGCATAATGTGTAAGGAAACCAATAACCAAGTACCTCTAGTCACCACATACAACCCAGCACTTGAAGGGATCAAAAAGCTAATCAAAGATTTACAACCCATCATAACAGAGGATGAAACCCTGAAAAAAATATTCCAACAACCCCCATTATTGGTATTCAGACAACCACCCAACCTCAGACACAAACTAATCAGCAGGAAACTTCACTCTGAATATGAAGTCACAAATAATGGAAGCAAACCCTGCAATAAAAAACGCTGCAAACTCTGCAACCAGATCAATCTATCCAAAAGTGTTTTTTTTTTTTTAATCAAATTTTTTTTTTATTTTAGAAAATTATTATCATTATACATATCATTCATGCATTTTGTTCAATATAACATTACACATAGAATATACATGCCTATTCCTGCACTCATTCTATGTGGTTCTAGTGTATTTACTTCTATATCATATCACTCTATCTTCTTTTCCCTTTTCCCTCCCTCCCATCTAATCTCATGGCTACATCCATCACCTGTGTCTCCTAATAATTATTCAAGGCATTCGTTTTTCCCTTTGTTCCCCCACCGATGCTCTCTCCTATCTAAATATTCAACCTTTACTCCTTCAGGCCATTCTTTTCCTCTCCTCTCTGCCCTTCCCAGCTATGATTGCCATATAGTGTCAAATTTACCCTTTTCTCTCCTACGACTATACGTCAATCGCTCTCTAGGAAGCAGAGAATTTACATAAGAGATCCACTGCTTCCCCGTGGGTACCGCTGGTGCCATCCAGTATTTTGCAATAAGTTTTCTAGCTAGGTACATCAATCTAGTTAACATGTAGTACATTCCTCTTGGGAACATTTCTGCATCTATGGCTCCAAGCATGTACACTACCAGGTTTGGGGGATAGGAACTTGTGCTAGTCTAGTAATACACTGGGAGACTTCTTCCCAGTCCCTGTGTAGTTTTGGACACCTCCAAATTAGGTGTATAAAGTCCCCCTTATATATTCTACATTTGGGGCACAGAGGGGAGTCTCTTCCTCCCCATTTATATAGCTGCACTGGTGTTCTATAAGCCCTATGCAAAATAAATAATTGTAACAATCTATGGGATGCGGATACCGATACCGCTGGAATAGATTCAAGTGCCATTTCCCACTGGTTTTCATCTATCTCCCCTATATCTTCCACCCATTTGTTTCTACACTTTAACGAGGCATAGTCCTGAACTGAGGATAGCAATTCCCTATAAATTTTTGATGTTAATCAATCCAAAAGTGTTACACACACAAATGGGGCCTTCAATATCATGGGATCTTACAACTGTACCTCCAGTAATGTGGTGTACCTCATCCAATGCAAAAAATGCAGCAAAGGATCTTATGTTGGTGAAACAGGACAGAAGTTGCAAGCAAGGATGAATTTGCACAGACATACCATCAAGGAACATAAAGAAGACAGTTTATGCACACCTGTGGGACATCACTTCTCACAACTGGACCACACTATAGAAGACCTCAATGTTTTAGTTCTTAAAGGGAATTTCAAAACTATCCAGGAAAGGAAAATGTTTGAACTAAGAATGATACTTCTTTTTGACACGAAAAATAATGGCCTGAATTTAGATATTGGTTTCCTTACACATTATCCTAAAGTTTTACGACCCCCTCTGTGACCAGTATCCCCCCCCCCCCCCCTAAATTCTGTATCTCTCCCTCTGTCTTATCTCACTAACTCTGCTGCTATCTTTATTACCATTGATTTGTATGTGTTTGTTTTTCTCTTCTTTTTTTTTTTCTCTTTAACATTCTGCTTAAAAATGTGTGAATCAGTACTGCTTGGACCTTGAAGAAGGGGACATACCCTGAAAGCTTGTCCTGAAAAAATGTATGTTAGTGCAAATAAAAAAAGTATCACGGACAGAACTCAATTTTCTCTATTCCTTTATTGAAAAGACGTGTACAATGCTGTAAAAACAGCCTATGCTTTTCGGACGGTCTGAGGCTGTTCTTACAGCATTGTACACGTCTTTTCAATAAAGGAATACCATTTTTTGGAAGTCATCCTGAGTGCCGACCATCCCTTTCCTTACTCTGATACTGGTACATTTGTTTTATTCTTTCTATAAGGAAAGTCAGTGTGTTAAAAATTACTGGCCCTCTGAAAGAAAAGAACTCTGTCCGGCTCCTTTGTTCACATGGCCAAAGATACCCTTCATCTATATGTAGCACCTTTCTAGTTAAGTGCTGGGATGTCAGGTATATTTAGTTATTTTTGGGCTGTTCTGTAATTAGTGAAGCGGTGATTGATTGCTTTGGACTGATCAGTGTCTCACGGGCTGCAGGATTGATTGCTCCACCCTGACTTCTGGAAAATATCAGAACATAGGAGTGGAATAGGCCAAATGAGTATCCAGAATATTTATGAGGTCTCAGGCAATCCCTGGGGAGGTGTGCCCAGTAGGTGGCTGCACAGCACATAAAAAAGCCTGAGGCCTACAGAAGTTCTTGTTCTTGTCCAGGAGGAGAAGTTCCCAGCCTGGAGGGCTGCTACCCACCCAGGCAGCCCAGCTGAGATTTACCTGAGCTCATCAAGGTCCCAGCTATGCTAAAGCTGGGGGCTACTTGCTAAGAACCTCTGAAGCTAAAGAAGGGGGATTTCACCTAGGATCTGGTCTGGAGAGTTCACTAAGGAAATTTCTGTCTGACAATGGAAGGAGGCATCCAAGTACCCGAGGACTTGTGAGTACAGACCTGAGGGCAGGGTCTGGGTGACTGTTGCTCTAGGTAACCCCTGGTGCACTAATGCTAAGACTTGCCTGTCCTGGAACATTGGTAAAATGGTAAACGGTTACAGCGCTGATAATCATACAATAACGTGCTACGTGCTAAAAAATATTGGCTATATTATACATGTAACTGCTAGTTACCACAATGTGAGTGATGAATCAATCAGTGTTACCTGATTAGACCCCACCTGAAAAATGTGTTAGTGAATGGTTATCATATCAAATAAAATAAAATAGAAGTGAACTCTAATCACAATATAACAGTGCAAGAAATAGTGTAAGAAAATATATAGAATAAAAAATATATAGTCCCGACCCAACTAGCCCCAGCTGGGCATGGATCTCAGGCAGCCAACTTAATGGTATCCCAACGGCTCCTATGTGGACAAATCAATCCGTACTCTGATCCAACATCAGGTGCTTCTATATGGATAAGTGGATATTAGACTGATACTTCAACCTATGGAGCCATATATCTTGCAAACGATCACCCAAAAATAGAAGGAGAGAGAATATATATATGGTGAAGTACTGCGGGATGTAAGAGCCAATCGCACTACAGACCGCTACTCACGCTTTCCCTGGTGACAGTCAGGCATAACAGGCATATCAGATGCTTCCGCGATCGCCGCCTGGTAGCGTGCGCTCCACGAAGCCAGGAAGGTAAAAAAGCGTCACTTGGTTGTTTGAAGGCCGGATGTGACGTCTACGCGTTTCGCCCCTCCTCCAGGGCGTCATCAAAGGACTACACATCCAACCACGGCCATCCAATATATAGGGTGAAAAAAGAGAGTGACAGCCAATCAAGGCCAGTGGGACGCCCTCATCACCACTCTTCCTGAATCATCATATCCTGTTATGACCCAGACAACTTTATTACAAAAACGGGATGAACAACATAGAATTGATTTAAAAAAGCTAATCACTAGCTTTGGATACAAAAATCTCATGTGCAATTATGTTGTTACATTTTGAACATATATTGCTTAGATAGGAATAATTGATAAAATACAATCAGAAATAGAAATTATGCTCAAATAAATATGTATAATAAATAAAATATAAAAAATATATATAAAAAATTGTGAAAAATAATAAAAATAAAAATAAAAATGAAAAATAAAAATGTAAAATAAAAGAAATATAAAAATAAATTCCTTTCCATTTCTATAAAAAATTCCTCCCATTCTAGAATGGAAGAAACTCCCTTAGATCAACCGAAAAAAATTTTTCTTTGTTGATTAAAAGAAAAATGCAGCTATAGCCCCTGCCACTAAACGCAGATTTAGTTTATTCCATTTACCAATTGGAAAGAAAACAATTAAGATCTAATTCGACATTAATCCCATAAGGTTGCAACGTGCGGAGTCTGTGGATCCATTGGGTTTCATTCTGTGATATTGCCCTCTTCAGATCCGAACCCCGCCAATGGGCTTCCACTTTATCAATACCACAAAAAGTGAGAACACTAGGGTCCCTATTGTGGAATAATCTAAAGTGGTTGGAAAGGCCATGATGTTTATAGCCCTTCCTGATTCTATTAACGTGTTCTCTAAGCCTGACCCCTAGTTGCCTAGTGGTCCTCCCCACATATTGCAAATTGCATGGGCAGGATAGGAGATAGGTCACGTGCGTGGTGTTACATGTGATGAACTTCTTGATCTCGAAAACCCTGCCATCAACTGCTGATGTGAAATGGGTGGTTTTCTTTTTTCGAAATTTTGAAGTCCTACACATCATGCACCTACCGCAACTAAAAAACCCAACCCTATCTAAAAATGTGCACACCTTCCTAGGTGGATTCACCACATTATGTGCTAGTTGTAGCCTAAGTGAAGGTGGTTTGGTGTAAATGAAACTTGGTCGGGCAGGTAGAATTTTTTTCAGGTCAGTATCTTCTAGCAGTAAGGGCCAATGTTCTCTAATAATTTTCTCAAACTGACGGTAATGCCTATTAAACCCTGTCTTAAAAGCTATACTGTAGTCATTTTCTTTTTTCATTTTTTGTTTAAACAACTCCTGTCTATCCATCTCACCAACTAGTTTTTTTGTACGTTCTAAGTCTTCCAATTTGTATCCCTTGGCTCTGAAACGTTCCAGAATAGTATTGGCTTGTAGGTTGTAGTCGTTTTTATTACTACAATTTCTCCTCACCCTGATCATTTGGCTTTTGGGTATACCCCTCAACAGGCCCGGACTGGGACAAAAAATAGGCCCGGGCATTTTGGATTGAGCAGCCCATGACATGTTAACCGGCCCCTTCCCGACTCTCCACCCTGACAGATCCCCTGAGAGAGGGGAGGGGGGAACCCAGCAGAGGTGTGGAGGGGGGGGGGTGCGACCAGGAAAGAGCATGGGGGTTGGAGAGCACAGGGAAGAACCTTGAGAACATGGGGTGGGGCGAGAGCACAGGGGAGAGGCAGAGAACACAGGGAGGAAGAGGAGAGCACAGGGGGGCAGCGGAGAGCCCAGTGAGGACAACGGAGAGCATGGGGGATGTGGACAGCACAGGAGGGCTGGCGGAGAGCATGGGGTGATGGGAAGACCGGAAGAGCACAGGGGGGAGTGGCGGAGAGCAGGGGGGGAGGTGGAGAGCATGGGGGGAGGTGGAGAGCATGGGGGGGAGGTGGAGAGCATGGGGGGAAGGTGGAGAGCATGAGGGGGAGGTGGAGAGCATGGGGGGAGGTGGAGAGCATGGGGGGGAGGTGGAGAGCATGGGGGGGAGGTGGAGAGCATGGGGGGGAGGTGGAGTGCATGGGGGGGAGGTGGAGTGCATGGGGGGGGGGTGGAGTGCATGGGGGGGGAGGTGGAGCGCATGGGGGGGAGGTGGAGCGCATGGGGGGGAGGTGGAGCGTATGGGGGGGAGGTGGAGCGTATGGGGGGGGGTGGAGCGTATGGGGGGAGGTGGAGAGTATGGGGGGGAGGTGGAGAGTTTGAGGGGGTGGCAGAGAGCATGGGGGGGAGGTGGAGCGTATGGGAGGGAGGTGGAGCGTATGGGGGGGTGGCAGAGAGCATGGAGGAGGTGGAGAGCATCGGGGGGAGGTGGAGAGTATGGGGGTGGCAGAGAGTATGGGGGGTGGCAGAGAGCATGGGGGTGGCAGAGAGCATGGGGGGTGGCAGAGAGCATGGGGGGGTGGCAGAGAGCATGGGGGTGGCAGAGTGCATGGGGGGAGCTGGAGACTATGAGGGGGTGGCAGAGAGCATGGGGGGAGGTGGAGCGTATGGGGGGAGGTGGAGAGTATGGGGGGGTAGGTGGAGCGTATGGGGGGAGGTGGAGAGTATGGGGGGGAGGTGGAGCGTATGGGGGGGGAGGTGGAGCGTAGGGGGGAGGAGGAGCGTATGGGGAGGTGGAGAGTATGGGGGGTGGCGGAGAGCATGGGGGAAGGCGGAGAGCATGGGGGAAGGCAGAGAGCATGGGGGAAGGTGGAGAGCATGGGGGAAGGTGGAGAGCATGGGGGGTGGCAGAGAGCATGGGGGGTGGCAGAGAGCATGGGGGGTGGCAGAGAGCATGGGGGGTGGCAGAGAGCATGGGGGGTGGCAGAGAGCATGGGGGTGGCAGAGAGCATGGGGGAGGTGGAGAGTATGAGAGGGGGGGAGGTGGAGAGTATGAGAGGGTGGCAGAGAGCATGGGGGGAGGTGGAGAGTATGAGGGGGTGGCAGAGAGCATGGGGGTGGCAGAGAGCATGGGGGGTGGCGGAGAGCATGGGGGGTGGCGGAGAGCATGGGGGGTGGCGGAGAGCATGGGGGTGGCGGAGAGCATGGGGGGTGGCGGAGAGCATGGCGGGAGGTGGAGAGTATGGGGGGAGGTGGAGAGTATGGGGGGAGGTGGAGAGTATGGGGGGAGGTGGAGAGTATGGGGGAAGGTGGAGACTATGAGGGGGTGGCAGAGAGCATTGGGGGGAGGTGGAGCGTATGGGGGGAGGTGGAGAGTATGGGGGGTAGGTGGAGCGTATGGGGGGTAGGTGGAGAGCATGGGGGGTGGCGGAGAGCATGGGGGTGGCAGAGAGCATGGGGGTGGCAGAGAGCATGGGGGGTGGCAGAGAGCATGGGGGGTGGTAGAGAGCATGGGGGGTGGCAGAGAGCATGGGGGGTGGCAGAGAGCATGGGGGGGAGGTGGAGAGCATGTGGGGTGGCAGAGAGCATGGGGGGAGGTGGAGAGTATGAGGGGGTGGCAGAGAGCATGGGGGGAGGCGGAGAGTATCTGGGGGAGGTGGAGAGTATGGGGGGGTGGAGAGTATGGGGGGTGGAGAGTATGGGGGGTGGCAGAGAGCATGGGGGTGGCAGAGAGCATGGGGGTGGCAGAGAGCATGGGGGTGGCAGAGAGCATGGGGGTGGCAGAGAGCATGGGGGGTGGCAGAGAGCATGGGGGGTGGCAGAGAGCATGGGGGGAGGCAGAGAGCATGGGGGGAGGCAGACATCATGGGGGGAGGCAGACATCATGGGGGGAGGCAGACAGCATGGGGGGAGGCAGACAGCATGGGGGGAGGCAGACAGCATGGGGGGAGGCAGACAGCATGGGGGGAGGCAGACAGCATGGGGGGTGGCAGAGAGTATGGGGGGGAGGTGGAGAGTATGGGGGGGGGGTGGAGAGTATGGGGGTGGCAGAGAGCATGGGGGTGATGTGGAGAGCACGGGGTCAGCAGAGAGTATGGGTGCGGTGGAGAGCCCTGCGGGAGCAGCAGAGAGAAGCAGGATAGGAGGATCGGTGGGGGTGGCTGCATATAGAAGAATCATTTTCTCCATCTTCCTCCTGCAGTCTCGGAATGCCTGCTTCTCCTCTACCTCTCACAGGCATTCCGAGACTGCAGGAGGAAGATGGAGAAAATAATTGTTCTATATGCAGCCGCCCCCACCGATCCTCCTATCTAGTTCACAGGGGAGGCTGGACTTACGTTTTATGTTCCGGCACCTCTCGACATAACACAGGCTCCAAGGTGTCTGCTCTGGCTCCTCCCCCGGAACTGACGGCTGACCTATACGTGCGGCCGTGCAGCCGTGGTGAGGCCGAAGGCGTCTCATTTAGCTCCTCCCCCCGGCGCCGATGGCTGAGCTCCGGGCGGCCGCGGAGAGGCTCAAGCCTTGGGCCATGCAAGGACTTGCAGCCTGGCGGCCCCAGCGGCCGCGGCCCACCGGGCAAATGCCCGGTTTGCCCTATGGCCAATCCGGGCCTGCCCCTCAACCATCTTGGATGGTGGCAACTGGTCAGAGGGATATAGCCATTCCTGTCCACATCCTTGAAATAGGTGCGTGTACAGAGTTTATCTCCCTCTCTAAAAATAGTGAGATCTAGGAAATTAATCTCTGTACAGCTCAGACTCTCAGAGAAAGAGATATTGAAGGAATTACTACTGATCTCTTGTAGAAAATCAAAAAACGATTCTGGTGATCCTGCCCAAATAATAAAAATATCGTCGATGTACCTTTTATAGAGTTTAAGTTCTGGTATGTTAGTTTGGTATATAGCCTGATTTTCCCAAAAGCTCATAAAGATGTTAGCTACTGAGGGGGCATACTTAGCCCCCATTGCTACGCCTTTAATCTGTCTATAATAATCTTTTTCATGCCAGAAAAAGTTGTGGCTCATTGCCATCTCTAATGCTTTTAGGAGAAACTCTCTCTGTTTACATTTAATGTCAGTATTCCCTAATGCCCACTCAACAGCTTGGAGGGCATCTTTTTGTTGGATGTTTGTATATAGTGAGTTAACATCCATACTTACCAACAAACAATCTTCAGGTACTTTCATTGGGCTGATGAGTTCTATAAGATCCTTGCTATCCTTAAGATAAGAAGGATAGCATTTGGTGAGTGGCTGTAAAAAATGGTCTAGATACTCTCCCAGTCTAGAGAACAGAGACCCGATCCCACTTATTATGGGTCGGCCCGGTGGTTTCGTGGAATTTTTGTGGATTTTCGGTACCTGGTAAATCACCGGTACTCTTGGAGCACTTGGTACCAAATATCTTGCCTCCTTCTTTTTCAGAATTTTTTCCTCCCTGGCCTTGTTAACTATGTCTTTTAATTGGGCTTTATATTTCTTTGTGGGGTTACTTCTCAACTTTTCATATGTGGTTTGGTCCCCAACCAGTTTGTTCAACTCTTCCAGATAGTCAGTTTTGTTGAGTATTACCACTCCCCCACCTTTATCGGCTGACCTTATAACTATGTTCTTATTCTTCTCTAGGGCTTTTAAGCCTTTTTCTAAATCCCCTTTACGTCTTTTTGGTTGTATAACAAGCCTATCCAGATCTCGCTCAACTAATGACCTGAAGACGCCAACAAATTGGTTGTTGGAGATTTGGGGATTAAAGATTGAATTATTTTTGAGAGAAGTGTGTAGATACTCTTCTATCTGAGTATTAGTGGGGGTATTAGTATTGCTAAAAAACTTTTTAATATTAATTTTCCTTATGAATTTTTGAAGATCAATAAAAGCATCAAATTTATTAAAATTCCTATCCAAAGCAAATTTTAGGCCTAAATCTAGAACCTTTAATTCTTCCTGTGAAAATACTACATCGCTCAAATTAAAAATACCTTCCATTAGACTAACCTTTTTCGCTTTCCTTTTGCCTCCTCTGCACCCTCTTGTTCTTCTTTTCTTTCTCCTTCTCCCGGCCACTGTGGTGGCATTGGGTACCAAGGTCTCCATTCCTCTGATGGATTCTGTACTCTCCCACGACCCCTCGGAGTGGCGGGTCCCCTCCCTCTCAGGGGAGGTCCTCCTGACCCTCTCCTCTGAAAATCCCCTCGTTGGTTGTTGGGGTACCAACCTCTACCCCTGCCCCTATGGGGCGGAGGCTGTTGATTGGGGTGATGGGGAGGCCAGAATTGACCACCATAATTGCCTCGCCTTTGGGCAAAGCCTCTTCCACTGTTAGATCCCCCATGAGATGACTGGGGGTAATCACAACCTAGAGGTTCGTACTGGTTGTAAGTGGCTACATTGTATGTAGGTGTGGGTGAATTGTAATATTCCTCATTATGTTGGATGTTTCTGGTATAATCCTGGTATGAGCCATCATATCGACGGACGGGTGTTTTGATGGTATCTAGAACCCGTTCTGGCTCTCTAGATGAGGAAGCTGCCTCAATGACAGGTTCCTCAACCACATCCTGCCATTTGTAAACTTTATTTGACTTATAGTCATTTGTATCTCTGATAAATTTTTTAATTTTTTTCTTTTGAGTATCCTTATCCACTTTATCCACAAATTCTTGGAGCTGTTTTATTCTATCTTTATATTCACCTGAGGCGATAGAAGGCCCCAGTTTGGCTTTGATACTGTTGATATTAGCCTCAATTAATTTGATTTTTCTCTCTTTTCTTCCTATCAACATTTCCAAGAGTTTCCTCTCTGTGAGATTAAAAAAAGAGAACCACTCTTCTTCAAGATCTTTGTCAGTGAGCCCATCATTGGGAGCAATATCCCATCTTAAACGCCTCGGTGTAATCCTATCCTTCACATATTTCTTCAAAGAAAAAATATCCCACCATGTTCTAATCTGTTTGTCTAGGGCACTTTTTAGCTGTTTAAAGTCTTGATTGACATCATCTGCTGGTTTTATATTCTAGCCTCATGGAGATTTTTTCCTTCATTAATGATAGAAGTTTGGATGCAGACAATTTTTTTTCATCCAATAGTGACTCTTCTGATGTCAATCAAGACTTTAAACAGCTAAAAAGTGCCCTAGACAAACAGATTAGAACATGGTGGGATATTTTTTCTTTGAAGAAATATGTGAAGGATAGGATTACACCGAGGCGTTTAAGATGGGATATTGCTCCCAATGATGGGCTCACTGACAAAGATCTTGAAGAAGAGTGGTTCTCTTTTTTTAATCTCACAGAGAGGAAACTCTTGGAAATGTTGATAGGAAGAAAAGAGAGAAAAATCAAATTAATTGAGGCTAATATCAACAGTATCAAAGCCAAACTGGGGCCTTCTATCGCCTCAGGTGAATATAAAGATAGAATAAAACAGCTCCAAGAATTTGTGGATAAAGTGGATAAGGATACTCAAAAGAAAAAAATTAAAAAATTTATCAGAGATACAAATGACTATAAGTCAAATAAAGTTTACAAATGGCAGGATGTGGTTGAGGAACCTGTCATTGAGGCAGCTTCCTCATCTAGAGAGCCAGAACGGGTTCTAGATACCATCAAAACACCCGTCCGTCGATATGATGGCTCATACCAGGATTATACCAGAAACATCCAACATAATGAGGAATATTACAATTCACCCACACCTACATACAATGTAGCCACTTACAACCAGTACGAACCTCTAGGTTGTGATTACCCCCAGTCATCTCATGGGGGATCTAACAGTGGAAGAGGCTTTGCCCAAAGGCGAGGCAATTATGGTGGTCAATTCTGGCCTCCCCATCACCCCAATCAACAGCCTCCGCCCCATAGGGGCAGGGGTAGAGGTTGGTACCCCAACAACCAACGAGGGGATTTTCAGAGGAGAGGGTCAGGAGGACCTCCCCTGAGAGGGAGGGGACCCGCCACTCCGAGGGGTCGTGGGAGAGTACAGAATCCATCAGAGGAATGGAGACCTTGGTACCCAATGCCACCACAGTGGCCGGGAGAAGGAGAAAGAAAAGAAGAACAAGAGGGTGCAGAGGAGGCAAAAGGAAAGCGAAAAAGGTTAGTCTAATGGAAGGTATTTTTAATTTGAGCGATGTAGTATTTTCACAGGAAGAATTAAAGGTTCTAGATTTAGGCCTAAAATTTGCTTTGGATAGGAATTTTAATAAATTTGATGCTTTTATTGATCTTCAAAAATTCATAAGGAAAATTAATATTAAAAAGTTTTTTAGCAATACTAATACCCCCACTAATACTCAGATAGAAGAGTATCTACACACTTCTCTCAAAAATAATTCAATCTTTAATCCCCAAATCTCCAACAACCAATTTGTTGGCGTCTTCAGGTCATTAGTTGAGCGAGATCTGGATAGGCTTGTTATACAACCAAAAAGACGTAAAGGGGATTTAGAAAAAGGCTTAAAAGCCCTAGAGAAGAATAAGAACATAGTTATAAGGTCAGCCGATAAAGGTGGGGGAGTGGTAATACTCAACAAAACTGACTATCTGGAAGAGTTGAACAAACTGGTTGGGGACCAAACCACATATGAAAAGTTGAGAAGTAACCCCACAAAGAAATATAAAGCCCAATTAAAAGACATAGTTAACAAGGCCAGGGAGGAAAAAATTCTGAAAAAGAAGGAGGCAAGATATTTGGTACCAAGTGCTCCAAGAGTACCGGTGATTTACCAGGTACCGAAAATCCACAAAAATTCCACGAAACCACCGGGCCGACCCATAATAAGTGGGATCGGGTCTCTGTTCTCTAGACTGGGAGAGTATCTAGACCATTTTTTACAGCCACTCACCAAATGCTATCCTTCTTATCTTAAGGATAGCAAGGATCTTATAGAACTCATCAGCCCAATGAAAGTACCTGAAGATTGTTTGTTGGTAAGTATGGATGTTAACTCACTATATACAAACATCCAACAAAAAGATGCCCTCCAAGCTGTTGAGTGGGCATTAGGGAATACTGACATTAAATGTAAACAGAGAGAGTTTCTCCTAAAAGCATTAGAGATGGCAATGAGCCACAACTTTTTCTGGCATGAAAAAGATTATTATAGACAGATTAAAGGCGTAGCAATGGGGGCTAAGTATGCCCCCTCAGTAGCTAACATCTTTATGAGCTTTTGGGAAAATCAGGCTATATACCAAACTAACATACCAGAACTTAAACTCTATAAAAGGTACATCGACGATATTTTTATTATTTGGGCAGGATCACCAGAATCGTTTTTTGATTTTCTACAAGAGATCAGTAGTAATTCCTTCAATATCTCTTTCTCTGAGAGTCTGAGCTGTACAGAGATTAATTTCCTAGATCTCACTATTTTTAGAGAGGGAGATAAACTCTGTACACGCACCTATTTCAAGGATGTGGACAGGAATGGCTATATCCCTCTGACCAGTTGCCACCATCCAAGATGGTTGAGGGGTATACCCAAAAGCCAAATGATCAGGGTGAGGAGAAATTGTAGTAATAAAAACGACTACAACCTACAAGCCAATACTATTCTGGAACGTTTCAGAGCCAAGGGATACAAATTGGAAGACTTAGAACGTACAAAAAAACTAGTTGGTGAGATGGATAGACAGGAGTTGTTTAAACAAAAAATGAAAAAAGAAAATGACTACAGTATAGCTTTTAAGACAGGGTTTAATAGGCATTACCGTCAGTTTGAGAAAATTATTAGAGAACATTGGCCCTTACTGCTAGAAGATACTGACCTGAAAAAAATTCTACCTGCCCGACCAAGTTTCATTTACACCAAACCACCTTCACTTAGGCTACAACTAGCACATAATGTGGTGAATCCACCTAGGAAGGTGTGCACATTTTTAGATAGGGTTGGGTTTTTTAGTTGCGGTAGGTGCATGATGTGTAGGACTTCAAAATTTCGAAAAAAGAAAACCACCCATTTCACATCAGCAGTTGATGGCAGGGTTTTCGAGATCAAGAAGTTCATCACATGTAACACCACGCACGTGACCTATCTCCTATCCTGCCCATGCAATTTGCAATATGTGGGGAGGACCACTAGGCAACTAGGGGTCAGGCTTAGAGAACACGTTAATAGAATCAGGAAGGGCTATAAACATCATGGCCTTTCCAACCACTTTAGATTATTCCACAATAGGGACCCTAGTGTTCTCACTTTTTGTGGTATTGATAAAGTGGAAGCCCATTGGCGGGGTTCGGATCTGAAGAGGGCAATATCACAGAATGAAACCCAATGGATCCACAGACTCCGCACGTTGCAACCTTATGGGATTAATGTCGAATTAGATCTTAATTGTTTTCTTTCCAATTGGTAAATGGAATAAACTAAATCTGCGTTTAGTGGCAGGGGCTATAGCTGCATTTTTCTTTTAATCAACAAAGAAAAATTTTTTTCGGTTGATCTAAGGGAGTTTCTTCCATTCTAGAATGGGAGGAATTTTTTATAGAAATGGAAAGGAATTTATTTTTATATTTCTTTTATTTTACATTTTTATTTTTCATTTTTATTTTTATTTTTATTATTTTTCACAATTTTTTATATATATTTTTTATATTTTATTTATTATACATATTTATTTGAGCATAATTTCTATTTCTGATTGTATTTTATCAATTATTCCTATCTAAGCAATATATGTTCAAAATGTAACAACATAATTGCACATGAGATTTTTGTATCCAAAGCTAGTGATTAGCTTTTTTAAATCAATTCTATGTTGTTCATCCCGTTTTTGTAATAAAGTTGTCTGGGTCATAACAGGATATGATGATTCAGGAAGAGTGGTGATGAGGGCGTCCCACTGGCCTTGATTGGCTGTCACTCTCTTTTTTCACCCTATATATTGGATGGCCGTGGTTGGATGTGTAGTCCTTTGATGACGCCCTGGAGGAGGGGCGAAACGCGTAGACGTCACATCCGGCCTTCAAACAACCAAGTGACGCTTTTTTACCTTCCTGGCTTCGTGGAGCGCACGCTACCAGGCGGCGATCGCGGAAGCATCTGATATGCCTGTTATGCCTGACTGTCACCAGGGAAAGCGTGAGTAGCGGTCTGTAGTGCGATTGGCTCTTACATCCCGCAGTACTTCACCATATATATATTCTCTCTCCTTCTATTTTTGGGTGATCGTTTGCAAGATATATGGCTCCATAGGTTGAAGTATCAGTCTAATATCCACTTATCCATATAGAAGCACCTGATGTTGGATCAGAGTACGGATTGATTTGTCCACATAGGAGCCGTTGGGATACCATTAAGTTGGCTGCCTGAGATCCATGCCCAGCTGGGGCTAGTTGGGTCGGGACTATATATTTTTTATTCTATATATTTTCTTACACTATTTCTTGCACTGTTATATTGTGATTAGAGTTCACTTCTATTTTATTTTATTTGATATGATAACCATTCACTAACACATTTTTCAGGTGGGGTCTAATCAGGTAACACTGATTGATTCATCACTCACATTGTGGTAACTAGCAGTTACATGTATAATATAGCCAATATTTTTTAGCACGTAGCACGTTATTGTATGATTATCAGCGCTGTAACCGTTTACCATTTTATCTGAGTTTATACACTTTGCTACAGCAGCGATAGCATCTAGCATAACCAATTTTAGTTTCTGTTGTGAGCGCTGTTCCTTTTATTTAATGTCCTGGAACATTGCTTATGTTGTCCCAGTGCTGTCCATTCCCTGAGCTACCATTGAAGGGACTCTTCCAAGAAGTATCTGCAGAGTGAAGAGGGTCCTCCTAGTACTGTTTAGTGTTCTGGAGTATCCCTCTGCTCCCTGTATCCTATCCAAGTTGTTCAGCTATATATAAAAAAAACTGCAAGAATGTTGGTTTTATTTTCTGAGGACATACAACATATGGAGATACCAGGCTCCCCCATCCCTCTACCCTCAGTCCCCCATCCATGACAGATAGACATGCAGTTTGCTGGTTGAATAGCTCTGCAGATATTTTTTATGAATAGACCCCTTAGGATGGCCATAAATTTTACAATTTGCCTTTAGATTTATCAAAACCATATGATATAAGGTCAAACCTAAACACTTTGAATTGGCATGCAATCAGGCAGGTCCTTGCAGTACATAGTTGAAGGTAAATCTAAAGAAAATTAAATAAGAAAATTGTATATATGGCAAGCCTCTGGATGAGACGTGTTCAGCTCGTTATACAGGATGAGGAATGTGGACACACCCAGTGCTGTGTTGTGTTAGAGAAGAAGGACGTCTGAATAGTCTATACAGGTGGAGGAGTGTTATATTACTGCAAATCCCCCCTTCCCCCTCCCACCCCTCTCTACCTCCGAGGCAAAAAAACATATTTGCTCACTAGAACTATTTCCAGATCTCTTCATTGTCAGAAAAGAACATACAATCTGAGGATGTATGGACAGATCTAACAAGGTGAGACACCAATCATTCTTCTTTTCCTTTTTTTTATAATATATGTAACAATATATTTTTTTATTAGAGTATAGCAATATTTACAAAGAAACAGAGTGAAAGAACCACTACAAAAAAAATTACAAATCATATAGGGAGCAGGATATGAGGGGAATACTTCCTCCAACCACTCATATAACAATACCAATCTGGTGCAGGTCTCAAAAGTGTATCAAATAGAATTCAACACTCACATAAGAGGACAGTGGGAAGATTTGAAGTAAATGGTCCCAAACTCTAATGCCCCGTACACACGGTCGGACTTTCCGATGGGAAATGTGCTATCAGAGCTTGTTGTCGGAAATTCCGACCGTGTGTGGGCTCCATCGGAATTTTTCCATCGGAATTTCCGACACACAAAGTTTGAGAGCTGGATCTAAAATTTTCCGACAACAAAGTCTGCTGTCGGAAATTCCGATTGTGTTTACACAATTCTGACGCAGAAAGTGCCACGCATGCTCGGAATCAAGCAGAAGAGAAGCACTGGCTATTGAACTTCATAAGAGTTAATGAGACACCCAGAGATATAAAGCCTGTTTGTGTTTGTAAAGAAGGCAAAGTCCATGATAGAGATGTGGAGTGTCGGACAACTCTTCCTCTATTTGAACCGATAGTTTTCTAAAGGAATTATGAAACCAATCAATAATAATATTGCCCCTCCCAAAGATTTAAGCCTAGTGAGGATATTTTATCTGATCCTGGCTGGTGAGTCAGCCCATGTATATCAAAAATAAAGATTTTAATGAACTAAAAAAGGTTTGTGGTAAAATAATTTTTTTTTAATAATGCCGTCCGCCTGAACCAGGAATGTTTCAGAGTTCACCATTCCTAAAGTTTACAAATGATAAAAGAGATTCATAGTTTAGGTCATAAAGATTGTCTAGCTTAGATGGAATTTGTATTCCTAAATACTTGATCTCTTTTGGTTTCCATATAAAAGAAAAGGATTTACGTAAACTGACAATGGTAGAATCTGATAAAGAGACATTGAAGACCTCGGTCTTATGTATAAGCTGTAGGGCCTCATCACGGCACCCTGTGTTGCTTGCAGTCCTAACACTACAAATTTATAAGTGTCTCCACAGTGGAAGCACATGCATGGAATGGATAGATGAGGGGCACGTGAGCCTGGAGGCTGCCCAAGCCCCCTTAAAGGAACAGGAGCACACTGGACACCCAGCAAGAGCACAAGGGCAGCGAAGGTGCTCAGTGTGTCCCCAGTGTATACAAAACCCCTGCTTTTAACAGACGGTTAGACAGGTAATTTGGTTGGTCAGCAGACTGGTTGGTGAGATGAGCTATGGAATTGTTTTTGTCTTACACTCTGTCTTATGTATGTTTACCTTAAAATTACTATGATGTCCAAAGTGTGTAAATTCATGTATGAGTGCTGAAAATATCACTGAGGGGTTTGATATATATAATAATAGATAATCTGTGTATAAACTCAGCTTAATCTCACATCGCCCTATTGGAAGCCCTATAAGTAAGGGCGAGAGTGGGCACCCTTGGCAAGTGCCATTATGTATATGAATGGAATCAGAGAGGATACCATTGATCCTAACTCTAGCAGATGAGGGTTTCATAGAGAGACAATATTTTATTTAACAAGTCTAATGGTCTACCAATCTGTGTAAGGGAGGCTGAGATAAAATCCCATGAGAAGCAGTCAAAAGTCTTCTCCACATCAATTGTGAGAAGGGAAACGTTTTTTACTAACATAATCAATAAAAGTGATTGTTTAATTGGTGTTGTCCCCGGCCTCTCTACCAGGGACAAACCCAACCTGATCTAAATGAATCAGGGAAGGTATATAAGACTGAAGCCTACATGCACCTACTAGTAATGGCGTAATCTGTGGGTGCCGGAGGACATTTAGTCCGCGGTACCCGCTGATTGGTTCCCGCTGTGATTATACGAGCGGTGACCCGGAAGTGTGGAATCACATATATATACATGATCCTGCGCACAGTGGTCATCCTGTATCAGTAAAGCTACAATAGGACGATCGTAAAGTGGTTAATCCAAATGAATGAAATAAATGGGTCTGTAGCTACAGCATAGTGCCGGATCTTTTTTGGCTTTTGGAATAACAGTTGTATGCGTGTCTTGAGAGTTCCGTGGAAAAGGACACGTCTGTGAGTTGGAATTGAACACTTCTTCCATAACTGGAGACAGTCTGAAAAATGAGAATAGAAATGTGAGTAAAGCCACCCGGACCTGGACTTCTCCATCACAGGAAAAGATTTATTGCAGAGACAATGTCAGAGGCCTTGAATGGCTTTGAGAGTTCCTCAGCAGCATCCGCTGATAAAATTGGGATAGCAGGCGACTGAATATAGTGTAATATTGAAATAGTAGGTGAATAATCACAAGTATTTAATGACATGGCTGAAATGTTATATAAGGAGGAGTAAAATTACTGAAAATCTTTGGCTATGGCTTCAGAGGAATCTAGCAAGCCCTGAGATGATCATGATATCTTAGATAAATACATGCGGGAACCCTAATCGATTAAGCTAAGAGTCAACCATTCTTATTGCCAAATTTATGCAAGTGACAATGTGCTAATTCTTTATGTTGCATACACACTATATTGTCAAAAGTATTGGGACGCATGCCTTTACACACATAAACTTTAATGGCATCCCAGTCTGACATAGCTATAACAGCTTCAACTCTTCTGGGAAGGCTGTCCACAAGGTTTAGGAGTGTGTCTATGGGAATGTTTGACAATTCTTTCAGAAGCGCATTTGTGAGGTCAGGCACTGATGTTGGACGAGAAGGCCTGGCTCATAGTCTCCACTGTAATTGATCCCAAAGGTGTTCTATCAGGTTAAGGTCAGGACTCTGTGCAGGGCACTCAAGTTCCTCCATCCCAAACTCGCTCATCCATGTCTTTATGGACCTTGCTTTGTGCACTGGTGCGCAGTCATGTTGGAACAGGAAGGGGCTGTCATGAGAGACACTTTGGGCGGGGGGCCTGTGGAACCCAGTTTACCTTAGAGAGGGCTGGAAACTCTTGTTTCAGCTCCCCGTGCCCCTCATGTTTAAGTAACCCTGTGTCTATTAGTGGCACAGGGTGACCGAGAAAATGATGGACAACTACTTAATGGATGCTGAGAGCGTGGTTTGGATTACTTCAAATGGGAACATTGATGGGCTTTCCTGGAAAACGCAAATATAAGATGCTCCCGGACAGCCCAACAGCCGACCTGTAGTGGATCTAGCTGGGTCTGCCAAACTATGGGATATGGGGAGGCACTGTCATAGACACTGGCTGCAGGGACCTTTTCGGCTCACATTCACCCTGTCATTTGTTATTACTATATTTCTCTTTCTGTTACATTTTTCAGAGACTGTTTTCTTGGATTTGCCCTGAAGACTAGGGATGAGCCGAACACCCCCCTGTTCGGTTCGCATCAGAACATGCGAACAGGAAAAAAGTTTGTTCGAACACGCGAACACCGTTAAAGTCTATGGGACACGAACATGAATAATCAAAAGTGCTAATTTTAAAGGCTAATATGCAAGTTATTGTCATAAAAAGTGTTTGGGGACCTGGGTCCTGCCCCAGGGGACATGGATCAATGCAAAAAAAAGTTTTAAAAACGGCTGTTTTTTCAGGAGCAGTGATTTTAATAATGCTTAAAGTCAAACAATAAAAGTGTAATATCCCTTTAAATTTCATACCTGGGGGGTGTCTATAGTATGCCTGTAAAGGGGCGCATGTTTCCTGTGTTTAGAGCAGTCTGACAGCAAAATGACATTTTGAAGGAAAAAACTCATTTAAAACTACCTGCGGCTATTGCATTGCCGACAATACACATAGAAGTTCATTGATAAAAACGGCATGGGAATTCCCCAAAGGGGAACCCCGAACCAAAATTTAAAAAAAAAAATGACGTGGGAGTCCCCCTAAATTCCATACCAGGCCCTTCAGGTCTGGTATGGATTTTAAGGGGAACCCCGTGCCAAAAAAAAAAAAAAAACGGCGTGGGGTCCCCCCAAAAATCCATACCAGACCCTTATCCGAGCACGCAACCTGGCAGGCCGCAGGAAAAGAGGAGGGACGAGAGTGTGGCCCCCCCTCCTGAACCGTACCAGGCCACATTCCCTCAACATTGGGAGGGTGCTTTGGGGTAGCCCCCCAAAACACCTTGTCCCCATGTTGATGAGGACAAGGGCCTCATCCCCACAACCCTGGCCGATGGTTGTGGGGGTCTGCGGGCGGGGGGCTTATCGGAATCTGGAAGCCCCCTTTAACAAGGGGACCCCCAGATCCCGGCCCCCCCTGTGTGAAATGGTAAGGGGGTACTTACCCCTACCATTTCACTAAAAAACTGTCAAAAATGTTAAAAATGACAAGAGACAGTTTTTGACAATTCCTTTATTTAAATGCTTCTTCTTTCTTCTATCTTCCTTCATCTTCTGGTTCTTCTGGTTCTTCTGGCTCTTCTGGTTCTTCCTCCGGCGTTCTCGTCCAGCATCTCCTCCGCGGCATCTTCTATCTTCTTCTCCTCGGGCCGCTCCGCACCCATGGCATGGGGGGAGGCTCCTGCTCTTCTCTTCTTCTTTTCTTCTCTTTTTAGTGAAAAGGTAGCGGTAAGTACCCCCTTACCATTTCACAGAGGGGGGGCGGGATCTGGGGGTCCCCTTGTTAAAGGGGGCTTCCAGATTCCGATAAGCCCCCCACCCGCAGACCCCCACAACCACTGGCCAGGGTTGTGGGGATGAGGCCCTTGTCCTCATCAACATGGGGACAAGGTGTTTTGGGGGGCTACCCCAAAGCACCCTCCCAATGTTGAGGGCATATGGCCTGGTATGGTTCAGGAGGGGGGGGCCGCACTCTCGTCCCCCCCTCTTTTCCTGCGGCCTGCCAGGGTGCGTGCTCGGATAAGGGTCTGGTATGGATTTTTGGGGGGACCCCACGCCGTTTTTTTTTTTTTTTTGGCGCGGCGTTCCCCTTAATATCCATACCAGACCTGAAGGGCCTGGTATGGAATTTAGGAGGACTCCCACGTCATTTTTTTTTTTTTAATTTTGGTTCGGGGTTTCCCTGTGTTGAATTCCCATGCCATTTTTATCAATGAACTTCTATGTGTATTGTCGGCAATGCAATAGCCGCGGGTAGTTTTAAATGAGTTTTTTCCTTCAAAATGTCATTTTGCTGTCAGACTGTTCTAAACACAGGAAACATGCGCCCCTTTACAGGCATACTATAGACACCCCCCAGGTACGAAATTTAAAGGGATATTACACTTTTATTGTTTGACTTTAAGCATTATTAAAATCACTGCTCCTGAAAAAACGTCCGCTTTTAAAACTTTTTTTTGCATTGATCCATGTCCCCTGGGGCAGAACCCAGGTCCCCAAACACTTTTTATGACAATAACTTGCATATAAGCCTTTAAAATTAGCACTTTTGATTTCTCCCATAGACTTTTAATGGGTGTTCCGCGGCATTCGAATTTGCGCGAACACCTCAAATTGTTCGCTGTTCGGCGAACTTGCGAACAGCCAATGTTCGAGTCGAACATGAGTTCGACTCCAACTCGAAGCTCATCCCTACTGAAGACTATTTCTGTTTTTTGATTCTGAACTATATATGTTAATTGAAATACCTGGTCACATTGGCCTCTGTTCCATGGGCTTCAATGTAGGAGCTGTACAGTCTGCTACAGGGAGATCCTGATTAATAAAAGCATTGTCTAGGTGTGAATTTCCCTTCACCTATTGTGTCTGTCTGGTGGCTAATTTGACTAACTCTTGGAGGATAGTCTATGATTGGATTAGCAATGAGTCAGCTCTACTTCATTATCTAAACCATTGTTTGATGTTTTGGGTAACTATTTGGGTTATTGTTCATGTGGTGACTGACCTGTTTTTCAAGTGAATTAAAAGCCTGTATTCCTGTTCAATAAAGTGTGCCAGTTCTCATACAAGCTACTTGTGGGTTAGTCTTGTATAGTCAGCTATAATATCTGGTTCCTATGTCCAGACTGGAGGAAGCGGTATACTGGTGGAAGCGCCATAGCGGACTGCTGGATGGTTCCATCACAGGGGACATCCCCAAACTGTTGCCACAAAGTTGGGGGCATGAAATTGTCTTGGTATGATGATGTTGGGGGCATACCAAAATGTCTTGGTATGCTGATGCCTTAAGAGTTAAGAGGCCAAGTCCAACCCCTGAAAACAACCCCACACCATAATCCTCTCTCCACCAAATGATTTGGAATAGTGCACAAAGCAAGATCCATAAAGACATGGATGAGCGAGTTTGGGATGGAGGAACTTGACTGGCCTGCAGCACGATAGAACACCTTTGGGATGAATTAGAGCACAGACTGTGAGCCAGGCCTTCTCATCCAACATCAGTGCCTGACCACACAAATGTTCTTCTGGAAGAATGGTCAAACATTCCCATAGACACACTCCTAAACATTGTGGACGGCCTTCCCAGAAGAGTTGAAGCTGTTATAGCTGCAAAGGGTGGGCCAACTCAATATTGTACCCTTCGGACTAAGACTGGGATGTCATTAAAGTTTATGTGTGTGTAAAGGCAGGTGTCCTAATACTTTTGAAAATATAGTGTATGATTGATCAAGTAGTCTACTAAGTTCTATATGTTTAGATAGAAGTGGTTGTAGGGTGGCAGAGTCAGGGGCCTATTTGTGAATTGCCTCTAGGGTACAGATTTCATGGAGTAATGTCTCTATTGCAAACAATTTTGCTCTTTTCAACCTGGAGCCATGTTTAATTAATATTCCTCTTAGTGTCCATTGAATTGGTTTAGGGGTCAGGTCTCGTATATGAAACTCCTGAATAGCTGCTTCAATATCTGTTTGTACTAACGAGTCTCCTAAGAGCATCTCATTCAGGGGCCAGAGAGCAGTCCGATTATTAGTATTTGAAGGCAAAATGAGGTGCTGACTGGGAAATGATCCGACCATATATGAGAACCAATGGTTGCTGTAAGAGACCTGCTCAAGATGTGACGAGATGCAAAAATAGAATCAATCAGACTATAGGAAGAATGTGCTGCTGATTCATAAGTATAGTCCTTGATGGTTGGATTCGGCATATGCCAAATATCTATCTGAAGCCTATAGATCATAGAATGGAGATCTGGAAAGGGTGCTCTACTTTTCCCAGAGGAGGAGTCCCAAAGGGGATCAAATAAAGAATTAAAATCTCCACCTAATATTATGCATCCCGAGGCAAATTGTTCTGATTTAGTTAAAATGGAGAGAAAAGAAGATGTTTGACCTGTATTGGGAAGGTAGATATGTACAAGTGTATAAATCGTACATTTAAGAAAAAGATAGCGGCCCTTAGAATCAGAAATGATTTCTATCACAGAGTACAGAGACATGAAGTCCTATAATGACCCCTTTGGTTT
>JBBDGP010003430.1:0-218950 GCA_037952835.1 Lithobates septentrionalis | reverse complement strand
CTGAAGAGAGAAGACAGACCTGACCGGCACGGGTTATTTCACAAAATCTCCAACCTAGAGGAATTTTTCAGGATTAACATTTTTGTTTGGCCGTTTTCAGTCTTCTGCAAATCCATCCTGACAGGTGCAAGGAGCGATCGGCGGGGCTGCTCAATGAAGGGCGAACGTTCGTCTCTTTCCTATCATATGGTTACCACGGATTTCAGTGCCTTACTGTCACGTGAAAAATAATTGAAAAAAAAATAATTGCTCGTTTTTTTTTTTATGTTAATGGACTAATCTGACTTGTGGCAATAAAAAATAGTCATTTGACGAGGCAGCAAAGCCGGCATTCAGACAACTTGCCTACTTTTGTTGGACAGTAAAATAGTTGCATCCTCAGCCCTTTGCTTCCATCGGGTCACTGACAGCACATGTAGTAATTTAATGCACCCCGATGTAGCACCCTCTGTGGAGTATGGAGGGGATGAGGAATTGGCTTTTTGGGTGATTTCATATAGACTTACAAAGCCTCCCTTTGATGTTCATGTTGTTGAAGTAGAAAACCAGCAGCAACAGCTCTCACTGAATATATATATACACACACACACATATATATATATATATATATATATATATATACACACACATATACACACACCTGTTCTGTCTTTAAAACATATTTCAATGGAATGTTACACTCATTTTGTCACCTAACACATGCAAGTGTATTTATTTATTATCCTTACAAGTATTTGGTCACACTGTAATTATGCACTATTGTTTTCCAACTATATTATAGATACATTTCTCATCTTCATACACCCCTGATGAAGGAGGAAACTGTACTCCGAAACGCGTTGGGTGCAAGAGGACTTCATATATGTCTTGTTAGAACATGGTGACAATGTTATGAATTGTTTATGCATTCCATATATTTTAGCTTATTACGTGTAACGATGAATAAATCAACTTTTTGTGCTACAATATTTTCAATACTCTTTAATTACCTATAAACTTAGTGTGCCTTTCAAGTCTACCTTAGGGGATATTTTTTTTTCTCTTTCACCTGCTTAGGTAGGTGCTAGAGAGTGCAAAGTTTTTTGGGTTTCCCCTGCTTAACAGGGGAACTGCCAGGTAAATTTAGGTGCTCTCTTCCTAACGGGGAGCAGTGATCCATTGATAGGGTCTGCTCAGTGTGCTGTCAAAGCATGCTCGGTGACTGTATTTATGCCAAGAGAGCACATGTGTACGGTGTCTTCGGCTGGAGAGCGGGGTCCCGGAGGATGCGGGGGGGGGGGGGTCGCAGCCCCTCCTCTGTACAGGCTGCCATGTGGCCCCAGGTAGTCAACCTGAGGGCCAGAGTCGCAGAAGCTGCAACTCAGAGGTCCTACAGAGCTGACTGGGAGGGAGACACACCTAGAAGGATCTGTTCCTGGCTACTGTGACTACAGACCCAAGTCTAGGGCAGGGGTAGGCAAACTTAAAGAGGTGGAGATCTACCTGAACAACATGGGGGAAGTCAAAGATCACCGGGCACAGCGTCGCCACCCGACACGCAGCAATCATGGGTTTAAATCAGGTGGTGAGGAGGCAACAAATCGCCTCCTCGCTGCCTGTCAAACACACTCGGAACGCTTTTCAGAGGAGGTAGCAGTGCCTGCTGCACTTGTGAATGAGCCCTTAGTTGCATTTGGCAGCGGCACCCTTAGGGCTCCTTCGGAATATTTTGAATTGTTAAATTCCTTCTTCAGGGGCTGGTTTTGAGCCGAGCTGTATTATCTAGTAGTACAACGGCAGAGAAAAAAATGGGGGTCAACCAAATCGAGAGTATGTGAGATAATACAGCTCGGCTCAAACCACCCCCTGAAGAAGGAATTTAACAATTCAAACTATTCCGAAACGTGTTGGGATTTCTGAATTCATGTATACTGATCGGCCTCCTACTATGAGACTTATTTCATGACTCAGAATTTTGCTGTTGATCGCTGCATCGTGACCATTCGTTTCTTGATTTTAACATTTCAATATGTATCTGTACGTTCTGTAAATCAATACATTTTGTATTACCCTTTTCAGAAAATGAATAGACTCCCATAGGTTGGCGTGTAAATTGCCATCAACCCTCTAGGCATTGGAAAGTAAATTGGAAGGAAATAAACCTCAAGGATGGGATTTTTAAAGGCAATTTAAAAAAAGAAAAAAAGAAAATATAATAATAATAATTAATATATATATATATATATTTTTTTTTTTTTTTCTTTATTACATTTTTTTTCTTTTTTCAATTCAACTTTTTATGATCCATATTTGTATTAATAAAATTATTTTATATGTATATATATATATATATATATATATATACATACATACACACACACACATACACACACACACACATATATATATATTTATATAAAATTATGTGTCTATAAAATATATGAATTTATTAATACAAATATGGATCATAAAAAATTTAATCAAAAAAAGAAAAAAATATAATATATATATAATATATACCCTGTTTCCCCTAAAATAAGACCTAGCGTGATTGTCGGTGATGGCTTCAATATAAGCCCTACCCCCCAAATAAGCCCTAGTTAAAGTCCTTGTAGGTCTTATTTACAGGATAGGGCTTATTTTCGGGGAAACAGGGTAGGGCTTATTTGGGGGGTAGGGCTTATATTGCAGCCATCACCGACAATCACGCTAGGTCTTATTTTAGGGGAAACAGGGTATATACCCTTTCCATATACGCTCTCTACTCTTTCATCTGGCTCTAACCCTCTCCCAAAAAAATCCCTGAGGCCTTCCTCTTTGCTTTTTCTCTCTCTCTCTATATGGGATGTGGCTTGGGGATCCAGGTCTCAATCTAATAGGTAGCCTCCAATTCATTTTCATAACACCAAATATTGAATGGGATTTGGATTTCTCCTCTCTTCATTTACTTTCGATTTTGTAAAATTGATAAAAAAAAAAAAAACTTCTATTTCTGAAAAGCATTCTTCATTTACGGCATTTTTTTTCACACCTGCCTAAAACTTTTGCACAACGCTGTGCATATTGGCCTTTAGAAAATTATAAGGGACCGATTTAGGACTCTCCCCCCCCCCCCCCCCTTACAAAGACGCACTGCAGACCTCCACCCACAACTGCCTGGCAGCGATCACATTTCACGGGTCTTCATACTTGTGCCAACAACACTTCAATAACCTCTCGTGGGATCCAGTAAAAGTCTTTTACAACAGCCACTTGTTTCACCTTCAAGAAACTGACACAAAGCTAAATAAGGTTTAAAACTTTAAAAAAAAATAAAAAATGTATAAAAATATGCCAGTGAAGGCGTGCCAGAAAATGATCAGTAAATCAGCCCTGGCAGCAGAGGTCGGCGCTGCGTACTGCGGGTACTATTCAGCGACAGGAGGCGGGTAACACAGCCAGGTACAGCTCGGGAGCTGCAGCCAAAAACGCGCGACTGCCGCAGTAATAGAGATCTAAAAATAACAGCGCGGCGAGTTAAGCCGTGGGTGGTCCTCTTTTCTCATTAGTAAAAAGGAATCGTTGTTCTGGGGGGGGGGGGGGGGGGGGAGAGTTATCCTAGGAGGATCTGAAATTAAAATTCCAGTTTACAGAGAAAAAAAAAAAAAAAAAACTGGCGCGTCAACCATATACATATTGTGGATCGGAGAAAACTTTCCTGCAGATGCACACATTCTTCTGTCCTGTAGATAAGAAGATTGGTCATTTCCAGAACATTCCCTCAGAGATGGCCACAAACTAACCAGGCGGAACTACCAGGGTCGCAAAGGTCGCACTTGCAACTCGGCCCTGGCGTTCTGCCACCCTTGGGGGGGGTGGCAAAGGCAGCATGAAGTGGGACCCCGCTGCAGAACACGTGAAAAGGATCCCGCTACGGGACCCGCAAGGCTCAGTTCACACTGCTGCGCCCCAAAAAGTTGTGCGTCTTGCTTGCGATTTCCTTGCAACTTTTAACATTGCAGTCTATGGCATTCAAAACCACACCACCGAGTTGCAGAAAATGAGTGCAGGAACTTTTATTCTTGTTGCAGCAACTTAAGTCACATTGATTAACCACTTCCTGCCGGCCATAGAGCAAAATGGCAGCCGGGAAGTGGTTTCATTATCCTGACTGGGCATCATATGACGTCCAGCAGGACAAACCACGGGGGCGCGCAGGGGTCTGACACACCGCATCTCCGATCGAGGTAAAGAGCCTCTGACGGAGGCTCTTTACCACGTGATCAGCCGTGTCCAATCTCAGCTGATCACAATGTAAACAGTAAAAGCCGTGCATCAGAGAGCCGATCGGTTGCTCTCCTGACAGGGGGGGGTCTGCACTGATTGATTATCAGTGCAGCTCCCCTGAGGATGCCCACCCAGGATGGCCAGGGATGCCCACCCATGGCCACCAGGTAAGCCCACTAGAGCCAGTGTTAATTTAGTCGACTAAAATGACTAAAACATTTTAGTCGACTAAATGAATACTATTGTAGTCGACTAAAATGAAAACAATTGAGAGGACTAAAATACGACTAAAACTAAAAGCCATTTTAGTCATAAATTAATACTATGACTAAAACTAAATTGCAATTACTGAAATGGACTGGAGACTTTAGTCGACTAAAATGTACTGGAGATTTAGTCGACTAAATACGACTAAAACTAAAACAATTGCAGAAGACTAAAATGGGACTAAAACTAAAATGCCATTTTAGTCCTAAGACTAAAATTAACACTGACTAGAGCCCACCAGGGATGGCAATCATTGCCCATTTAGGATGGCACTCTGTGCTCATCAGTGATGCCTGCCAGTGCCTCTGATCAGTGCTGCCTATACATGCCCTCCAGTGCCACCTACCAGTGCTACCTATGAGTGCCCATCAGTGCCTGCCTATACGTGCCCTCCAGTGCCACCTACAAGTGCTACCTATGAGTACCCATCAGTGCCACCTATCAGTGCTGCATATAAGTGCCACCTCATCAGTGCCCATCAGTGAAGGAGAAAACATACCCATTTACAAAGTTTTGTAACAACAAAGAAAAACTTTCTTTCCCCAAAATTTTCTTTTCCCCCAATTTTTGTAGCGCAAAAAATAAAAACCCCAGAGGTGATCAAATAACTTAAAGATAAAGCTCTATTTGTGGGAAAAAGTGAAAAAAATGTTGTTTGTGTACAGCACCGCGTAATTATCATTCAAAATGTGATAGCACACAAAAAGGAAAATTGGTCTGGGAAGGAAGGTGTATAAGTACCCAGTATTGAAGTGATTAAAGTGATTGTAAAGTCTTGTTTTTTGTTTTGTTAACAATAACAAACATGTTATACTTACCAGCTCTGTGTAAGGCCCCTTTCACACGAGGAATCCGTATGTCCGTTTTTCACCCTTCCGTTTTCGGATGAAAAACGGACATACATGTATCCCTATGGAGCGTCGGATGTCAGCGGTGACATGTCCGCTGACATCCGACCCGCTCCGATCCGAAAAGTGTAACGGAGGAAAAACCTACTTTTCCCTCCGTTTTCGGATCGGATCGGATGACGACGGACACTACGGACCGTCATCATCCGATCCCCCCATAGGGGAGAGCGGCGCTCTGACAGGTCTGTCGCTGCACAGCATGCAGCGATGCACCTGTCATCTTCCTGCTCAGCCGGGATCGGCGGAGCTATCCCCGCTGAGCAAGCGGATGTTCACGGGGCGGATCATGACTGATCCGCCCCGTGTGAAAGAGCCCTAAGGGTTTTGCACAGAGCAGCCCCGGATCCTGCTCTTCTCGGGTCCCTGGCTGGAAATCCTGGCCCCTCCCTCCTGTTGAGTGCCCCCCCCCCCCACAGCAGGCAGCTTGCTATGGGGGCACCCAAGCAGAGCCACGGCTCCCTATGTCCATTCAGACACGGAGCCACAGCCTGCTCCCACCCCCTTTGTCTCCTCATTGGTCGACTGACTTTGATCGACAGCAGCGGGAGCCAATGGTGTAGCCCGGGGCCGGAAGGTTCTAGTTACAACTCTGATGTTCTTCCTTGTTTGTGTAGAACAGGAAAAACAGGGGTCACCAAACTTTCTAAACAAAGAGCCAGTTTATGGTCCTTTAGATTTGGGGGGGGGGGGGCAGACTGTGGCCAGTTAGAAATTGCACCAGCATCAGTGGGATCCAAAAATCCTTCAGGCTTGGTGGTCAATTTGAGTAAAAAAAAAAAAATTAGCACCTGTGGTCAGTAGTCGGGGAATAGTGCCTCATCATTGGTGTCAGTGGATGGAATAGTGCACCATCGTTGGTGTCAGTGGATGGAATAGTGTCCCATCATTGGTGTCAGTGGGAGGAATAGTGTCCCATCATTGGTGTCAGTGGAAGGAATAGTGCCCTATTATTGGTGTCAGTGGGAGGAATAGTGTCCCATCATTGGTGTCAGTGGAAGGAATAGTGCTCTATCATTGGTGTCAGTGGAAGGAATAGTGCTCTATCATTGGTGTCAGTGGGAGGAATAGTGTCCCATCATTGGTGTCAGTGGGAGGAACAGTGTCCCATCATTGGTGTCAGTGGGAGGAACAGTGTCCCATCATTGGTGTCAGTGGGAGGAACAGTGTCCCATCATTGGTGTCAGTGGAAGGAATAGTGCTCTATCATTGGTGTCAGTGAGAGGAATAGTGTCCCATCATTGGTGTCAGTGGGAGGAACAGTGTTCCATCATTGGTGTCGGTGGGAGGAATAGTGTCCCATCATTGGTGTCGGTGGGAGGAATAGTGTCCCATCATTGGTGTTGGTGGGAGGAATAGTGTCCCATCATTGGTGTTGGTGGGAAGAATAGTGTCCCATCATTGGTGTTGGTGGGAAGAATAGTGTCCCATCATTGGTGTCGGTGGGAGGAATAGTGCCCCATCATTGGTGTCGGTGGGAGGAATAGTGTCCCATCATTGGTGTTGGTCGGAGGAATAGTGCCCCATCATTGGTGTCGGTGGGAGGAATAGTGTCCCATCATTGGTGTCGGTGGGAGGAATTGTGTCCCATCATTGGTGTCGGTGGGAGGAATAGTGCCCCATCATTGGTGTCGGTGGGAGGAATAGTGCCCCATCATTGGTGTCGGTGGATGGAATAGTGTCCCATCATTGGTGTCAGTGGGAGGGATAGTGTCCCATCATTGGTGTCAGTGGGAGGAATAGTGTCCTATCGTTGGTGTCAGTGGGAGGAATAAGACCCCATTATTGGTGTCTTTTGGAGGAATTATGCCCTACTATTGGGTGTCAGTGAAAGGAATGATGGCTCATCATGTATTTTGTTGGAGGCATGGTGCCCCAAGCCAAAGGCTGCATGAGGTCCGCAGGTTGCAGTTTGGGGACCACTTGTCTAGAACAATCCTTCTCAACCTTTTTATCCCAGAGGAACGCCTGAAATAACCTTCAGGTCTAATTTACTAAAACCAATTCATTGGAGGTCAAAATAGAGAAATGGCCCTTACACTGGTGGTGAGGAGGAAGAATGTAACTCTTACAGTGGTGGTCAGAATGTCATCCTTAAAAGATAGCTAAAAAGATCACCTGTGTCTGGCTGTTGGCTCTGTCTAGTGGTGTTGGACCTGGAACAATGCAGGAACCATCTAATAGGAGGTCAATCAGCCACAGCTCAAGGAACCCTTAGCAACCTCTGAAGGAACCCTGGTTGAGAATGGTTGGTCTAGAAGGTGTGTGATAGCGCTGAACATACAAGAGTAGTTATTGATTCTAATAGGTAAAGTGTGTTTTAATTACATAAGCTTATGATAGAAGTAAGGCCCCGGCTTCTGGCCTAGGTCGCTGCCATTCTGATCACAATAGTAAAAACTCAACCAGTACCAGGATAGGGTCATCCAGCACCCAGGGAAATTGGGCAGAACTGCGTCCGCCTCCCCTGCTCATGGTTATCATGGGGTGTGCACTGCACGTGCGTGACCAATTGCTTGCTTTCTGGTTGCCTGCCAATGACGCGTGCGTATGGCCTGTCACCTTGTGGCTTGCTAAAACGTGGTACCTTACATATACCCTTTGAAGTCACTGGCCTCAGGTGATGGATGAAACAAATCCTCTCTTATATAAAGTTGTGCCTGTTTATCTGCAATCTTCTCTTCTCTACATCTGTTCAAAGTCCAGTTTTTATAAAGCTTGACTGAGCTGTCAGAAAAAAGGGGACAAAGCTGAAATTACATTCTGCAGAGCTCAGCGAGGAGAGCTCTGAGAGCTGATTGGAGGGAAGGGACACACGCCCCTTCACACAGCACACAAGAACAGAGTGAAGACCGACAATCACAAGCTGTGTGCTGGAGGGTCCCTCCCCTGACACCCTTTTCTTTTGGTGTCAAGAAAACGTGTCAGAAGTAACTCCTGCTGATAGCAGAGGAAGGAAGCGGCAGACAGAAATGACACTTAGTGCTCTTGATTGAGACAAGTACACAGTATAGAGCAGTGATGGCGAACCTGGGCACCCCAGATGTTTTGGAACTACATTTCCCATGATGCTTCACTACACTGTAAAGTGCATGAGCATCATAGGAAATGTAGTTCCAAAACATCTGGGGTGCCAAGGTTCGCCATCACTGTTATAGTGGGAAATGCTTTGTTCATATTTCATGTCTGAGGTTTAAAACCACCTTAACTTCTTGGCACCGGCAGTCGCAGGCCCTTTAAGGGGTTTGCTATGCTGGGAGGCGGGGCAGGGCTTATGGCCATGTGACCGCCATGATTTGCTGTCACATGATCAGAAAAGTCCTGATCGCAAACGGCGAACGCACACGGCGGGCGCTCTCGGCACAGCACTGTCGGCGCGAATGCACACAAATATGCGGCCGCTTGGCACCAAGGCCCAGCCTCCGAGGGGCCGTATATTTGCGTGCGCTCGACGCCAAGAGGTTAAGTCACTGAAATGGAGCTCAAAGACGGCTTTTTAATGATAAAAGTGGAGCTCTGGAGTTCAGCAAATAAAAAAAGGAAAGGTGGAGCTTTTCTGATAAATAATACGATCGTTCTATTTTGTGACATATCGGGAATTTATTTATGAAAGCTTGTAAAAGGTCAACTTTAAATACTCCGGCAAATGGATATAAGTGGAAGTTACTGTATATAGAATGTTTTTTTTTTATATGATGCAACAAAGTTTCCTTTTTTATTCTTTTTTTTTTTTAAATGCAGAAGAACAAGTTCTTGGATTGTCATTCTTCCGTCTGTCAGGTTCCCTTTAAGAGTTGTTTTTTCCTAGCTGGAAGGAAGGTGGATGCCATCACATGCGGGTGAATTTTGGCGCCCGGGGGCAAGGAATTCTAGCACTGTTGTTGACTGTGAAGCTATGTAATATGGCAGGTATGTTATCATTATAGGAGATTACCGCTCACACACTTTAGACTGTAGCTGAACATTAATGAAAGTCTTTGTTTGCTTAAATAGAACAATTTGCACTCCGACTAGGAAAGACACAAAGGAAACAAAAAAGGAACAAACTTCTCGCTGGCAAACTTGTGATAATAAGAGCTCTCTGGGCAAAGACATTACTTCTTCATGCTCAGCTGGCTAACAGGGTCACGTGAAATAAGCGCAGGTCTTGGCCAACCATTGTCTCTCCAGCCGCAGGTGGACTACATGGCCCATCAGGACCAACCATAGTCACAACCAGCAGGAGAAAACGTTGGCCAAACTTTTTAAGTGTCAACGGAGTGAGAGGGATGCTGGCCCTCATAGGTCCTAGGCATTGTTGTTGTTTAGTCGTTTAGTCGTGTCCAACTCATGGACCACAGTGCAACCAGACTTTTCTGTCCTCCGCTGCCTCCCGTAGCTTTCTTAACTTCATGTTCATTGATTCGATGATGCTATCTATCTATCTTGTTTTTGGTCGTCCTCTTCTCCTTTTTCCTTCCATGTTTCCCAGCATCAGGGTCTTTCCCATTGAGTCCTCTCTTCGCATTCGGTGGCCAAAGTACTCGAGTTTCAGCTTCAGGATCTGTCCTTCCAGTGAATATTCAGGGTTGATTTAACTTCATTCAGGATTGACTGGTTTGATCTTCTTGCTCTCCAAGGGACTTTCAAGAGTCTTCTTCAACATCATAGTTCAAAAGCATCAATTCTTCTGCGTTCAGCCTTCCTTATGGTCCAACTTTCTCAGCTTTGACTATACGGCACTTTGTCGGTAGGGTGATGTCCCTCCATTTTTAAAGTTGTCTAGGTTTGCCGTTGCTTTCCTCCCAAGAAGCAAGCGTCTCTTAATTTCATGGCTACAGTCATCGTCTGCCGTGATCGTGGAGCCTAGGAAGATAAAATCTGTCAATGTTTCCATTTCTTCTCCTTCTATTTGCCAAGAAGTGATGGGACTGGTTGCCATGATCTTAGTTTTCTTAATGTTCAATTTCAGGCCAGCTTTTGCGCTCTCCTCTTTCACCTTCATTAAGAAACTCTTTAGTAATACTTCACTTTCTGCCATTAGTGTGGTATAATCTGCATATCTTAGGTTGTTGATATTTCTTCCTGTGATCTTAATTCTGGCTTGTGATTCGTTGATCCTGGTATTTTACATGATGTACTCTGCATAGAAGTTAAATAAGTAGGGTGACAGTATACATCCATGCCGCACTCCTTTCTCAATTTTGAACCAGTCAGTTGTTCCATGTCCTGTTCTAACTGTTGCTTCTTGACCTGCATACAGGTTTTTCAGAATACAGGTGAGGTGGTCTGGTCCTAGGCATTACTTGACTCCAAAGCCTTGGATGCAGCTGTTATGGGTGGTGTTTCCATATTTATCCCATCTTAAAGTGGTTGTAAAGCATTACGTTTTTTTTTTTGTTTTTTTAAACTTAATGCATTCTCTGCATTAAGGTAAAAAAACATCTGTGCTGCAGTATCCCCCCGCAGCCACCTTATACTTTCCTGAACCTATTCTTGATACAGTGCGGTGTACAAGAGCACTGGCTCTCTTTTTCCTCACTGGGTGGATTGATAGCAGCAGGAGCCATTGGTTTCCACTACTGTCAATCAAATTCTGTGATAAGGGAGCATGGGGCGGGGGCACTGTGTATGGCTAAAGATGCAGATAGGGCCTGCATGAGTGCCCCCATAGAAAGCGGCTTTATCTGGGGGCACTCGCTGAAGAGGAGGCACCAGCAGGGGGGAACCCAGAAGAGGATCAGGACTGCTCTGTGCAAAACCATTACACAGAGCAGGTAAGTATGACATTTTTGTTTTTTTTATTTTAAAAAAAATGGAAGTATGGGATGGGGTAAGGAAGTCATGTAATTATTACTGAAATCATAATTGTAAGTTTTTTTATTTTTTTGCTGTCTGTACTCAACTGGGGACACTTCCCTTTGCATCTTGTCCTGGAGATACAACAGAAAGTGAGGGGAAATCTGTAAAGCAAAACGGAAATCCCTTCTTACACAGATGTCGTAAGAACAGGCGTCCCATTAGGAAGACTTGCCCTAACCTCTTGTTTTTGTGACAATTTTAAAATTTAGGATTTTCCATCGCTTTCTGCATCAGTAACAATGGTCACCAGTATGATTCAAGTGCATCCAGGGAGCCAAACACTCTTGACAAGGGATTCCGATTTGTCCCTACTCTAGCCAAACTAACTAAAACGTTTTGGCTAAACATTCACCTTCAGTGATAATTTACTGGAGCATCACTACAGGGAAAAGGAAAAAGCCCCAATACAGATAGGAATGGTCTCATGGGTCTCTGAAGGCTAATTTGGGAAAGAGTGCACCTCAACGGCACCCATAGTTTATGTACTCAAATACTAGAAGAAATGGTGGGAGCTGCAATGGGGGCAGACGCAACACCATCAATGAACAATCTAGGTCCCATTGGGATGCAGTGCTTTTCCAAGAAAAAAACAATCCTTGATATAAGTTACATTGTTTTGTCATGCACAGGGTAATTGTTTCTTAGGCTCCATTCACATGGGAGAAAGAGTAACTCAACAGAACCCATTGTACTTTATGTACTCAAATACTAGAAGAAAAGGTGGGAGCTGCAATGGGGGCAGACGCAACACCATCAATGAACAATCTAGGTCCCATTGGGATGCAGTGTTTTTCCAAGAAAAAAACAATCCTTGATATATGTTACATTGTTTTTTCATGCACAGGGTAATTGTTTCTAATGCCGCGTACACACGGTCGGACTTTCCGGCATACTTGGTCCGAAACACTTTCCGACGGACTTTGTCCGCCAGGTGCGCCGGACTTTAAAACGGACGGACTTGCCCACACACGCCGGGACTTTCCGGCGGGCTAAGTCCGCCCGTCTTTCCGACGGACTTTCGCCGGAGTTCCGGCGGACTTTCAGAATGAACGGACTTGCCCACACACGGCCAAGTCCGTTCATTTTGAACGTGACTCAGGTGCGACGGGACTAGCAAAGGATGTCAATCTTGCCGCTTTTATCGGCGAGATTGACACCTTGCGAGCCCCGTTGCGGGGCATACCAGGCCCTTAGGTCTGGTATGGATTATAAAGGGAAGCCCCTACGCCGAAAAAACGGAGTGGTGTCCCCCCTAAAATCCATACCAGACCCCGATCCGAGCACGCAGCCTGGCCGGTCAGGAAAGGGGGTGGGGACGAGCGAGCGCCCCCCCCCCTCCTGAACTGTACCAGGCCGCATGCCCTCAACATGGGGGGGTGGGTGCTTTGGGGGAGGGGGGCGCCCTGCGGGCCCCCCCCCACCTCAAAGCACCTTGTCCCCATGTTGATGAGGACAAGGGCCTCTTCCCGACAACCCTGGCCGTTGGTTGTCGGGGTCTGCGGGCGGGGGGCTTATCGGAATCTGGGAGCCCCCTTTAATAAGGGGGCCCCCAGATCCCGGCACCCCACCCTATGTGAATGAGTATGGGGTACATGGTCCCCCTACCCCTTCACCTAGGGAAAAATTGTAAGTAATAAAACACACTACACAGGTTTTTAAAATATTTTATTAAACAGCTCCGGAGGTGGGGATCTTCCTCCGGCTTCGGGGGTCTTCTTCCTGCTTCGGGGGTCCCTCCGCTTCATCTTCTCCCGGCGTCCGGTTGGTTCTTCTCCGCTCTCTTCTCCCGGTGTTCCAGTTCTTCGGCCGGCTCCTCTGCTGTGTTCAGGTAGCTCTCTTGCCAGCAGAGGTCCGGACTTCTGAGCTGCTGGGCTTCTTCTCTTCTCTTCTCTTCCCCCAGATGTTGACACGACGCTCTCTCCGGCTGGACTGGTCTCCGAGGGCTGCGTTGTGACTTATATAGGCGGAGACCCCGCCCCCTTTTGATGGGGGAAGAGAAGAGAAGAGGCCCAGCAGCTCAGAAGTCCGGACCTCTGCTGGCAAGAGAGCTACCTGAACACAGCAGAGGAGCCGGCCGAAGAACTGGAACACCGGGAGAAGAGAGCGGAGAAGAACCAACCGGACGCCGGGAGAAGATGAAGCGGAGGGACCCCCGAAGCCGGAAGAAGACCCCCGAAGCCGGAGGAAGATCCCCACCCCCGGAGCTGTTTAATAAAATATTTTAAAAACCTGTGTAGTGTGTTTTATTACTTACAATTTTTCCCTAGGTGAAGGGGTAGGGGGACCATGTACCCCATACTCATTCACATAGGGTGGGGTGCCGGGATCTGGGGGCCCCCTTATTAAAGGGGGCTCCCAGATTCCGATAAGCCCCCCGCCCGCAGACCCCGACAGCCAACGGCCAGGGTTGTCGGGAAGAGGCCCTTGTCCTCATCAACATGGGGACAAGGTGCTTTGAGGTGGGGGGGGCCCGCAGGGCCCCCCCTCCCCCAAAGCACCAACCCCCCCATGTTGAGGGCATGCGGCCTGGTACGGTTCAGGAGGGGGGGGGCGCTCGCTCGTCCCCACCCCCTTTCCTGACCGGCCAGGCTGCGTGCTCGGATCGGGGTCTGGTATGGATTTTAGGGGGACCCCACGCCGTTTTTTCGGCGTAGGGGCTTCCCTTTATAATCCATACCAGACCTAAGGGCCTGGTATGCCCCGCGCTCGCCGCAATAGGAAAATTTGTTTTTCCTATTGCAGCGAGCGCGAGATGCAATACCCTGCCCTCGTGTCGTATCTGGTCCGTCGGACCAGCATACACACGAGCGGCCTTTCCGTCGGACCAGCACACACACGAGCGGACTTTCCGCCCGAAACTGAGTCCGACGGAAAGATTTGAAACTTGGTTCAAATCTAGGTCCGGCGGGCTTTTCGGAAGAAGTCCGCCGGAAAAGTCCGCCGGCGCCCACACACGGGCGGATTGTCCGGCACACTCTGGTCCGCCGGACCAAGTATGCCGGAAAGTCCGACCGTGTGTACGCGGCATTAGGCTCCATTCACATGGGAGAAAGAGTGTAACTCAACAGGACCCATACTTTATGTACAGAAAAACTAGAATAAATGGTAGGAGCTGCAATGGTGGCAGACACAACACCATCACTGAAAACACTAAGGGGATGCAGCGCTTTTCCAAGAAAGGGCATAATCCTGTTCTATTGTTTTGTCATGGATGGGGTAAATGTTTCTTAGGCCCCATTCACGTGATCGCAAAAAAACGCATTTAGAACTGTTTTTTTATCTACGAATCTGAATGCAACTGCATTGCTTTCAATAGAGGTATTCACACAGGTGCGTAAAAAATGCATTTCCATTAGATCCGTAACACAAAATCCAAAAATCTGCATTTTAAAACATGTATACCATTGAAAAAAAAAAAACAACACAACATTTTTATGTATTAAAAAGGGGTCTATTTACAGATCATGATGCATGAACTTTTGTTCCTTGCCTAATCATACAAAGACCCAAAAATTTCCTTAAGCCTACAAATATCTCATGGGAAATCTGACCTCAAGGCATGTGCTGAAACCTTTTGCTTTCAGGAGTCATTAAACAAAAAATCAGAAGCTTTACATGTCAACCTTTCTGCACTTTTGTTTTGACATGCATGATATTCTAAAGAGACCTTCACTTCTCATCACATTCAGGGCAAAGTGACAAGAGTCTCTTGAAAGTCCATCCTCCTAACCCACTTATTTTTTTTTTTTTGCTGCACTTAACTGTTGCTTCCTCCTCTATCAGAGCCAGGACTCCAAACCCTCCGCAAGGCTGGATGGTGTTAAAGCTTACACAGGATTGATTGACTGCTTAGGCTTGAGCACTGCATTCTGGGAGGAGGTCACATGCTCCCTCATACCTAGGAAAACTGGTAGCCAATCAGCTTCTAACTTCAGCTTGTTTAACCGCTTGCCAACCAGCTGGGGCAGTTGTACTGCGGCAGAATGGCACAGCTGCGCGAATCGCCGTCATGTTAAGTCGCTTCTAATTGTGTCTGCTCGCCCCCAGAGGCCGATGCTCGTGACACGGCGAGAACCGGGACCTCTGTGTGTAAAGAGATCCCGGTTCTCTGAGGGGAGAAGAGACTGATCGGGTGTTCATACAAAGTATGAACACCGATCTCTCTCTTCCCCTAGCAAGTCCCATCCCCCCTTCAGTTAGAACACGTAGCAGGGAACACAGTTAACCCCTTGATCGCCCCCTAGTGTTAACCCCTTCGCTGCCAGTGACATTTTTACAGTAATCAATGCATTTTTATAGCACTGATCACTGTATAAATGACAATGGTCCCAAAAATGTGTCAAAATTGTCCACCATAATGTCGCAGTCACGATAAAAATCGCAGATCGCCGCCATCACTAGTGAAAAAAAAATAATAAAAATGCTATAAATCTATCCCCTACTTTGTAGACGCTTTTGTGCAAACCAATATACGCTTATTTTGAGATTTTTTATTACAAAAAATATGTAGAAGAATACATATCAGCCTAAACTGAGAAAAAATTTGCTTTTAAAAAAAAAAAAAAAAAATGGTGATATTTTTTATAGCAAAAAGTACAAAATATTGTGTTTTTTTCAAAATTGTCACATTTTTTGTTTATAGTGCAAAAAATAAAAACCGCAGAGATGATCAAATACCGCCAAAAGAAAGCTCTATTTGTGGGGAAAAAAAAACGTCAATTTTGTTTGGGTACAACATCGCACGACTGCGCAATTGTCAGTTAAAGCGATGCAGTGCCGAATTGCAAAAAAGGGCCTGGTCATTCAGCAGCCACATCTCCCGGGGCTGAAGTGGTTAAGTTTTGATAAAAAAAATTTAAAAAATAAAAAAATAAAAACTCGAAGCTGATTGGTTTCTAAATAGAGCTGCCCCAGATTTTGCACTCTCTCCAGTTTTAGTAAATCAACCCCACAGTGTTATCACTTGGAAGCATTTAGGAAACAACATGTTCAACTTGCTGGCAACTACTCCAAACTAAAATAATCAACTTTCAATGGGAACAATGTTGGCTTTCAATGAGAACATTTTATTCGAAGTTCTAGATGACAAGCACTACAGTATACAGAACTCCAGTTTAGCATTGTTTCAGAGTTAAGGCACGCTCTCTGCGTCCGACAGATACTTGCATTGCATCATGAAATGGGAGCCAAGTGCCTAACCACCAACTCGGGACACATTTACACGGGCATATTCTTTTACCATTTTATTTTTTTTGAAGAATTTCCAAAACAAAAGAAATTGCCAGGAATCAAATAAAACATTTTCAGGTTTCTGTCAATAGTATATACAATATATATGCAAAAAATAAGAACAGCAGCATAGTAGCATAACTTGGCATATTCAATGCATATAAAGTCAACAGAGGTATAACCAGGTGAGTTGAACCGTGTGTAAGTAGTGATAACGGATAGACCACCCACACAACTGGACACCCCAATACCCGGGCATATTCTAGTCTGAAGAGCAAACCCACATCTATCTAGCATTTAAAAATCAATGAGCAGCTTTTATATCTAAGCACCCATCACTTTAGGCAAGGACAGCTGAATGCTGCTTTTAATAATAACGTGAAGACAAATCATTTTGTTTGTTTCAAAGGGCATTAAGCAAGCCCTGGGATGGCTAAGATCCCCATCTAATAGTTTTTTTAAACTATCGACACTCCCTGCTGATAACACGGCCTGTGGAAGAGAATTCCACATCCTTGCTGTTCTGACAGTAAAGAACCCTCTACGCAGTTTAAAGGGGAAGTCCACCCTAACACCAAAATCTCTACATCTACAGGCGTCCACGATCGAAGACTAACCTATCTAACCCTGTAAAGAAGAAATCTCTATATGTACCTTCTTTAAAGTCGATCTGGTCCGGTCTCCAGTGGCGGAAGCTCTAGAGAGGACACAGCCAGCTGGGAAAGGAGTGGGAAGTGACGTCACCCATAGACTTACTATGGGGCTTTCATTGTCGGCTTAAACAGCAAAGCCGTGGCTGACAGCTCAGTGTGGGACCAGACCGGATTGGCTTCAAAAAAGGTATGTGTAGCGATTTCTTCTTTACAGGGTTAGATAGGTTAGTCATAGATCGTGGATGTCTGTAGATGTAGAGATTTTAGGGTTACGGTGGACTTATCTTTTGCGGTTAAGCAGCTTTTCCTCTAATTTCAATGAATGGCCACGTGTCTTTTTAAACTCCCTCCCACTGAAAAGTTTTTTTCCCTATGTTAGGGTCACCAGTATGGTATTTCTATATCACCATCATATCCCCTTCTCAAGCGTCTCCTCTCCAGAGAGAATAAGTTCAATGCTTCTAGTCTTTCCCCATAACGGAGATCCTTCAGTCCCTTTATTAGCTTTGTTGCCCTTCTCTGGACTCCCTCCAGTACCAGTACATCCTTCTTGGGGACTGGTGACCAGAACTGGACGGCATACTCAAAATTGAGTATATCCCCTTTTTGGCGCATGCCAAGATTCTGTTGGCTTTGCTTGCAGCAGCTTGGCATTGCATGCCATTGCTGAGCCTGTCATCTACTAGGACCCCCAGATTTGTATTGGTGATACCCAGATGTTGTAATGACATGACGGTTGGGATCTTTGAAGGCAGTCTAAATTAACATTCTATCACATACTAGGAACCCATCTGAGGTATGATATGGCCTCCTCTGGAGAAGTTCCAGGTAAAGGAGGGGTAACTTGGAAGTTGGGACATGGAGATATCAGCGGAGAGTTATGTTGTCCCCGAGTTGGTGATTGCGGCTGGGGACCGTTAAGTGGTTCCGCCGATATAAAAGGAATATTAGTCGTTTGGATCGGAGACTGCATCAGAGACTACAGACATGAAACAAAAGATCATTAGAGACTGCAGATATGATACAAGAGATGGTCAGACACTGTGAACATGATGCATGAGATGGTCAGAGATACACAAGATGGTCAGAGACTGAAGACATGATACAAGAGATGGTCAGAGACTGCAGACATGATACATAAGATGGTCAGAGACTGCAGACATGATACATAAGATGGTCAGAGACTGAAGACATGATACAGGAGATGGTCAGAGACTGAAGACATGATACAAAAGATGGTCAGAGACTGAAGACATGATACAAGAGATGGTCAGAGACTGAAGACATGATACACAAGATGGTCAGAGACTGAAGACATGATACAAGAGATGGTCAGAGACTGCAGACATGATACATAAGATGGTCAGAGACTGAAGACATGATACAGGAGATGGTCAGAGACTGAAGACATGATACACAAGATGGTCAGAGACTGAAGACATGATACAGGAGATGGTCAGAGACTGAAGACATGATACACAAGATGGTCAGAGACTGAAGACATGATACAAGAGATGGTCAGAGACTGAAGACATGATACACAAGATGGTCAGAGACTGAAGACATGATACAGGAGATGATCAGAGACTGAAGACATGATACACAAGATGGTCAGAGACTGAAGACATGATACAAGAGATGGTCAGAGACTGCAGAGATGATACATAAGATGCAAGAAAGAAAACAAATGCAGGCGCCTCTGAGTTAGACTGTAAAGTGTGTAATCATAAAATCACATAGTAACTTACATCAAGGATTAAAAAGAATGGTACATCTGTGGGTAAACGCTCTGCAAAGCATCCATCACACTGGTCATATGAAGGTAAGCTGTCTCAGCCACTCTGTGGGCTCTCTCGGCCGGAAGGACGATGGTGTAGTGGTGGAGAGCTGCAGAGGAGGCTTGGAACGCTCCCTGGACTGCAGCACTGGAGGGGATTACGTCACAGGCGCCTGCATTTGTTTTCTTTCTTGCATACCCTGGAGATTGCTTCTGCTTCTGCTAAGGCTAACCCTGAATCATTAGACTTTTCTCAGGCTGCACAGCAACCCACTGATCACTTGGACTTCAGTATTAGAGGATCTGTTTCAGTACCAGCGCCACATGTATATTTGTATGATACACGAGGTGGTCAGAGACTGCAGACATGATACAGAAGATGGTCAGAGACTGAGGACATGATACAGAAGCTGGTCAGGGACTGAGGACATGATATAGAAGATGGTCAGAGACTGAGGACATGATACAGAAGATGGTCAGAGACTGCGGACATGATACAGAAGATGGTCAGAAACTGAGGACATGATACAGAAGATGATCAGAGACTGTAAACATGATACAAGAGATGGTCAGAAACTGAGCACATGATACACAAGATGGTGAGAGACTGCAGACATGATACAGGAGATGGTCAGACACTGCAGACATGATACAAGGGATGGTCAGAGACTGCAAACAGGATAAAATGGATGGTCAGAGACTGCAGACATGATACAAGAAATGGTCAGAGACTGTAGATATGGTACAGGAGATGGCCAGAGACTGCAGACATGATACAAGGGATGGTCAGAGACTGCAAACAGGATAAAATGGATGGTCAGAGACTGCAGACATGATACAAGAAATGGTCAGAGACTGCAGATATGATACAGAAGATGGTCAGAGACTGCAGACACGATACAGAAGATAGTCAGAGACTGAGGACACGATACAGAAGATGGTCAAAAACTGAGGACATGATACAGTAGATGGTCAGAGACTGCAGACACGATACAGGAGATAGTCAGAGACTGCAGACACGATACAGGAGATAGTCAGAGACTGCAGACACGATACAAGGGATGGTCAGAGACTGCAAACAGTATAAAATGGATGGTTAGAGACTCTGCAGACATGATACAAGAAATGGTCAAAGACTGTACAGGAGATGGCCAGAGACTGCAAACATTATACAAGAGATCAGAGACTGCAGACCTGATACAAAAGATGGTCAGAGACTGGGAACATGCTATAGGAGTTGTTGTAGACTGGAGTCATGCGTTAGGAGAGAGAGTCATAGATAGGAAACCTATTACATGAGAGTGCTAGAAATCACTGCTATAACAGGGCAATAGGGAAACACAGATTAGTGTCTGCCCCAAGGGCCACACAAGGAGTGCCATAGGACCGCAGGTTGAGCACCAGGGATTTGGACCACATTTGCTTATCCTGGAGTTACACTTTAAGCAAAGTTGAGAATTGTATACTGTGCACGGACGGGGCGGGGGTGTGGGGGGGGTTTCCTTTAAAAGCAGATATTATATACACCTTGTGCTCCCTGCTCTCACCCAGTAATGCGGCGTATACAGAACACCATGAACAGTTGTACCTGCACACCTTCAGTGGCGGCTGTGAAATGTAACCAACAAGTAAAAGATTGTTCAGCTCTCAGGGCCTGCACATACTTGTGTCAATTGATTTACTGCCTTTCAACCGTTAACCCTCTCGGTGCTCCTCCGACAAGTGCAGCTAACAGCATCATTAGCGCCAGGCTTTTTGTACATCTCCACAGCATAATGCGGTGCTTCATAAATAAACGATGCGGTCTTCATGACCGCAGAGAATGCCTTTACCATATATATCCCGGGCCCCCCGATGGGTTCTGCGATTCCGCTGGAGGAGAGCCAGACGCTAAGCTTGTTTTTGCAGGGTTCTCTTTTCTCTCTAAATCTCCAGTTAATGGCCATTTTGTACATTATTAAACATTGCCGGTAACGGGCGGGGCGCCAGAATAGATACAACACGCCAAGATTTATAATCCAGAACGCTGCATTCTCTCCTCCTAACAAAAACCAGAGAGAGGGAATGGTAAGGGGGAGGAAAAGAACCTCTAAAAATGGGGAGAATGGAGGGTGTCAGTTTTGTCGGCTGAAAGTGACACTAAACTGGTTCAAAAAATGTCTATTCAAGTCTATATTCATAACACAAAAATGTCCCTTCTAATGCCCTCAGTCTCCATCAAATTCCTTTTTTTTTTTTTTTTTTGCTGCTGTGATCTGACCTTCTGTTAGATGGTGGCTACATTCGTTCTCCATGGTCCCACTGTATGTAAAAACATAGCTACCCTCTTTAGCTTGCTCCCGAGATGGACAGACGGACTATGACTATGGCACACAGGTTAGGGACACTAGGCATGCAGGCCCAATCCGGCCCACAAGGCCTTATCATACGACCCTCACAACCAGTTTTGCAGCTTGAAGGTAGTGGAACTCGATTCTGCCACCTCTGGCTCTCACCCTCTGCTCCCCGCTGGCACTTGTAAACACAGAGAATGATTTCCCTGCAAGACGAGGCAGAGCCGGCTACACAGGGAGGTACTAGAGCCGAATACACGGTTAGGAGAGTCGCCTGCAAAGGGGGGTACTAGAACTGGGCCAGGTAGGAGAGAGAGATGCGAGAAAGCATGGGGGGGGTGGATGGGGTTGTGCACTGTGCATAGCGCACCCCTAAACCCTGCACTCGGTACAGAATGCACTCCTAAACTCTGTACAGAAATGCACTCCTGAGCTCTGCAATCTGCACACAATCTGCACAGAATGCACTCCTGAGCTCTGTGCATAATGCACTCCTGAGCTCTGCACTCTGTACAGAAATGCACTCCTGAGCTCTGCACAGAATGCACGCCTGAGATCTGCACTCTGCACAGAATGCACGCCTGAGCTCTGCACTCTGCACAGAATGCACGCCTGAGCTCTGCACTCTGCACAGAATGCACGCCTGAGCTCTGCACTCTGCACAGAATGCACGCCTGAGCTCTGCACTCTGCACAGAAATGCACTCCTGAGCTCTGCACACAATCTGTACAGAATGCACTCCTGAGTTCTGTGCATAATGCACTCCTGAGCTCTGTGCTCTGTACATAATGCACTCCTGAACCCTACACTGTGTATGTAACATACTCCTGAACCCTGCACATAGGGCACCCCATAACCCTGCACTCTATGCATAGTGCACCCCTGAATGCTGCACTCTGTATGTAACACATTCCTGAACTCTGCACTCTGTACACAGCACACTCCCGAACCCTGCACTCTGTACATAGCACACCCTAGATACAACCAGCCCTTTGAGAACAAACATACTGATGTGGCCCGTGATGAAATTGAGTTTGACACCCCTGGATTGTGAGATTTGTTGTGTAGCTAGAGAGGTGAACCAGGCTGCAACTAACGTGCACTGCTTATTCCAAAAGAACAAGAGAGGGTTGGGATCCCTGCGCGGAGGTTTTACTCCTGTATGTGTCCACATTTGGACAATTTCCCGTAGTCAGCAGGACAGGAAAATTATGTCATCAGTCTGCTGCAGGTAGGAGGAAGCATTTCCTCAGTCTCCTCTCCCCCAGTGACCAGACTGCAACAATGTAACTTTGTAGCAAGTCAAAGTCACAAGGTGAAAGGCTGCAGCAGGAGGCTGATCTGTGCCAGACCTCTGCACAGGATTTGCATCAACTCTGTTTAGGAAGTAGATGGTGACCCTGGATGATGACTGAACAAAGATGGCTCCGTCCTTCTAGACAGAAAAGCAGATAAAGGCATGGTCAGTGGGAGTACTGTGATCTCTGAGAAACATAATGCAGAGTTGAAGGGTTATGTTGACATGTGTCTGCAAATGTGACTTGACTGGGCAAATATGAATGAGGAGTAAAGTACAGTGCAGCCGAAACAAGAAAAAAAAAAAGCAGCGTAGGGCTAGCATGACTGGGGACACAAGGTGAGCAGGGAGAGACTGGGATAATTTGTTTACAGTGAGGCCACCTACCTAATAGGTGTGTTTAGCAGGGAGGACGGGCTGCATGGGGGTCATCCTAGAAGTTTGGGTCGGTTCCCGGTACACGTGGGGGAGGAACGCTCCCACCAGCCCGCCCTGTATTGGATCCGTTAATCTTTATGTGTTCTTAATGATCTGGCGGTTGGGGTCTTTGGAGGAATTTTAAAAAACCTGCTGTGCTTATCATATTAGGGACCCACCTAAGGCATGGAGTCCCCGGTGGAATGACAGTTAATGGTGGGTACTGGTAAGTTAAAATTGTGAGGCATCTTCTAAATGTGGGAGGTCGTCCCCGAGGCGGTGTGGTGCGGCTGGGGACCGTAGAAGTAGTTACCCATATACAAAGTGGATTATTGATACTTTGTGCCTCCAAAGATTGGCAACCTTATTTTTCTGGTTATTGTAGTAATTACTTTGGTTTCCTGTTTTAAGGAATGTTTGTTATGTTTTGTTTTTGGCTTAATAAATGGCCACGATGGCCAATTTTACTCCAACAATTGTGTCATGGTATTTTTTTACAGTTTAATTTGGGAAAAAAGGGTTGGGGTTGGTTAGCAGTTATTACAAGGGTGACGAATACATCTGAGGTGCCTTAGTCATGCAAATGCAATGCATCTCCTGATTGAAAATCTGCAAATGACCTTGTCACTTTATACATGTTCCCCTTTGATATACTTAAAAAGTACTATATTCTCCTCCTCTGGTCTTCCCTTATCACAGAGGAACATCCTGAGCTGTACTTTCCAAAATATCTTCACCCCCATCTTCCCACCTAAGAAACCGTCACAAATTCCTGGTAAATACAACAACTTTGATCTTCCATTCCCGAGTCCCACACGTTACTAATTTTACCATTGATGTCCTTTGCAAATGACTATTATAGAAGGTAAATATATTGTATTGCACTGCGCTGATGGAACACGTGAAAAGTATCATAATACTATGGACGTACATCTGTGGGCTGCTAATGATAAAGTAGAATGTCCAATATGAACTGCAGAAGGTCCCACGCATAGGGTCCCTCTTTGATGCTTGTCATTGTTGCTACATGCATGTGCACGTCTCTGTCATGGTGGCAACCAGCCAATTTACTAGACCATGAAATTATAGGTCATCTTTTAAAAGGGTACACTATATGGTCAAAACTTTGTGGGAACCTGACCTATGAGAGCTGGTTGGATATCTCATTCCAAAACAATGGATATTAAATATGGAGTTGGCCCCAGCCTCCACTTATCTGGAAAAGGATTTCCCCAAGGTTTTGAACAATGTCTGTGGGAATTTGTGCCTATTTAACCAAAAGTGCAATTATGGGGTCTGCCACTGAAGCTGGATGAGAAGACAATGCTCCTTCCAATGAATTCTAAAGGTATTCTGTAGGCTTGAGGTCAGGGCTCTGTAAAGGTCAGTTGAATTTCTCCACACTAAACCTTAAAAGTTGGCTAATGCCGCGTACACACGATCGGACTTTACGGCATACTTGGTCCGGCGTACCGGATTTCGTCGGACAATTCGATCGTGTGTGGGCTCCAGCGGACTTTTTTTATATCAAAAGTTTGACGGACCTAGAAATGAAACATGTTTCAAATCTATCCGGCGGACTCGAGTCCGGTCAAAAAGTCCACTCGTCTGTATGCTAGTCCGACGGACAAAAACCGAGGCTAGGGCAGCTATTGGCTACTGGCTATGAACTTCCTTGTTTTAGTCCGGTCGTACGTCATCACGTACGAATCCGTCGGACTTTGGTGGATTGTGTGTAGGCAAGTCCGTTCATTCGGAAAGTCCGTCGTAAAGTACGTTGAAAAGTCCGCCGGGCAAAGTATGCCGTAAAGTCCGCTCGTGTGTACGCGGCATAAGAAGAACTGGCTTGTTCCAATTCATTCCAAAGGTGTTCAATAGGGTTGAGGTCAGGGATTTGTGCAGGCCACTTGCATTCCTCCACACCAAACTCATCCAACCATGTCTTTATGGAGATATGGGTTGAGAAGACCTGGCTCGTTCCAATTCATCCCAAAGGTGTTCAGTAGGGCTGAGGTCAGGTATTGATGCTGGATAAGAAGACCTGGCCCACAATTGCCGTTCCAATTCATACCAAAAGGTGTTCAGTGGGGCTAAGGTCAGGGCTCTGTACAGGACACTTGAGTTCCTCCACACCAAACTCATCCAACCATGTCTTTATGGAGCTGGCTTTGTACAAAGGGGCACAGTCTGGCTGGAACAGAAGGGTCTTTCTTCAAAGTGTTGCCACAAGTCTGGAAGAGCACAATTGTCTAAAATGTCTTTGTATGCTTTAGTATTAACTGAACCCTTCACTGGAAACACCTCAACTTGATCATTTGGTGGGTGCTTACATACTTTTTGGTCATATATTGTAAAGATGACGGTCAGGTCTCCATATATTGGCCGCATAGTCTACGTTGTATATCCATAATATATGGTGTCAACAACAGCGCAGGACCATGCTCCATTGCTCAGACCAGGGGTCTCCAAACTTTCTAAACAAAGGGCCAGTTTATGGTCCTTCAGACTTTAGGGGGGCCAGACTGTGCCCAGTGGGAATAAAAAAATTACTCATCTTTAGTATAAGGGGTTGGTGTCAGTGGGAGTATTAGTGCCCCATTGTTGGTGTCAGTGGAAGGAATTATGCTCCATCAGTGTCAGTAAAATGAATTATGCCCCATTGTTGGTATCAGTGGAAGGAATTTTGCCCCATTATTGGTGTCAGTGGGAGCAATGCCAGTGAGAGGAATAGTGCCCCATTGTTGGTGTCAGTGGAAGGAATTATGCCCCATCATTGGTATCATTAGAAGGACTTATGCCCCATCATTGGTATCATTAGAAGGACTTATGCCCCATCATTGGCGTCAGTAAAAGGAATTATGCCCCATCATTGGTATGATTAGAAGGTCTTATGCCCCATCATTGGTATCATTAGAAGGACTTATGCCCCATTATTGGCGTCAGTAAAAGGAATTATGGACCCATTGTTGGTGTCAGTGGGAAAAATGCCAGTGGGAGGAATAGTGCCCCATTGTTGGGGTTAGCAGCAGGAATAAAGCCTCAAGGGCCTGATAAAGTTAAGCAAAGGGCTCTAGAACCACAGTTTGGAGACTACCGGCTTAGACCTTAAAGCATGCCTATATGAATCTGGCCCCGGCCAATACCCTCACTTACCATCCACCCTAGTTTAGTGACATCCCCATGTGACTCACCCGCTACCCTTCTCATGGGCCTGTGTGCTTTTTGGGGCTGATACAGTAAAGCCAGTACTAGGATTCGCATTTTCATACAAATAATGAGCGGACAGTGCATACAAAATACATGATGATAAAGATATGATGAAAAAAATGTTCATTGCTATTTTTTTGCTGCACTTATCTAACCAAGATCCTTTCACATAATAATCAGATGCCTAAAAATTGATTATTCTACTTCCTCATCTATATGGGAAGTAGAATAATTTCCTTATTTCTAAAGTGCAAAAGTTATTCTGCAGCATTTTGCAGGGTACAAATATCCATTTCCAAGTTGAGGGTTACATTTTAAGTGCGGAAGTCAAGTTATAGGTCAAGCTTTGGGTTTGGTTGAGGGAAAGGTCAAGTGTTCAGGTCAGCCTAAGGGATCAGGTTAAGGTTAAAAGGTCAGGGGTGGGGGGGTTCTCTTTACTTTTCACTTTTTATTGTGACAGTAGAGTCCAGGAGCCAATCAGAACCAATCAGAACTACTAAACATTAAACTCCAATTAAATATAATAAACATTTAAAAAAAAAAAATCATGACTGTTGCTGAAATGTTGTCTTTTTTCTGCTGTACAACCCATCTTTAGTTCTATCACAGACCTCCTATAATATAACCGAGGCTTACTTCCCTTTCTGAGACCACAATTATTTCTCTAGAGAAGCCCCTTTTCAAACCTTTTTACCCCAGAGGAGCCCCTAAAAAAAATGTTCAGGTCTTGGGGAAAACCTTCTAAAACCAATTCATTGGGGTCAATGGGAGACATGGTCCTCTTAGCTAGCTAAAAAGATTATTGGTGTCATGTTGCTTTGCTTCACCAAGTGGCGTTGACCCCGGAACTATGCCGGTACCATCAGGTGGAAGGTCAATCAGCCACAGCTCAAGGAACTCCTAGTAACCTCTGGAGGAACCCTGGTAGGTAATGGCTGCTCTAGAGAGTTTCAACCCTGCCTGTCAAACATGCCTTGGGATAAATGGAAGAAGTGTAGTGCTGGGACCTTGGGATTGCCCTATTGCTAAAGGAATAGTGCTGGTGGAGGTAACTGGATTTTGGGCTGGCAGCTTCTCCACCATAAAGGATGCCCTAAAGTGATACTAATCTCTGGTTACAAAAAAATGCATATGCAAGTAAATATTCCCACCTCAAAAAAGTGCCTTCTATTTCTTTCAGCCTCCTCCAAATTCCTCTTTTTGCGATTCAACCTCCTGTTAGAGAGTGGCCACCCTGCCTTAGTTCCATTGTATGTAGGAACGTAGCCACCCTGCCTTAGTCCCACTGTATGTAGGAATGTAGATGTAGCCACCCTGCCTTAGCTTTACTCTATGTAGGAATGTAGCCACCCTGCCTTAGCACCACTGCATGTAGGAACATAGCCACCCTGCCTTAGCTTTACTGTATGTAGGAACGTAGCCACCCTGCCTTAGTCACTGTATGTAGGAATGTAGATGTAGCCACCCTGCCTTAGCTTCACTGCATGTAGGAACGTAGCCATCCTGCCTTAGTCCCATTGTATGTAAGAATGTAGATGTAGCCACCCTGCCTTAGTTCCACTGTATGTAGGAATGTAGCCACCCTGCCTTAGCTTTACTATATGTAGGAATGTAGCCACCCTGCCTTAGCCCCACTGTATGTAGGAATGTAGATGTAGACACCCTGCCTTAGTCCCACTGTATGTAGGAATGTAGATGTAGACACCCTGCCTTAGTCCCACTGTATGTAGGAATGTAGATGTAGACACCCTGCCTTAGTCCCACTGTATGTAGGAATGTAGATGTAGCCACCCTGCCTTAGTCCCATTGTATGTAGGAATGTAGATGTAGCCACCCTGCCTTAGCCCCACTGTATGTAGGAATGTAGATGTAGACACCCTGCCTTAGTCCCATTGTATGTAGGAATGTAGATGTAGCCACCCTGCCTTAGCTTTACTGTAAGTAGGAACGTAGCTACCCTGCCTTAGTCCCATTGTATGTAGGAATGTAGACACCCTGCCTTAGCTTTACTATATGTAGGAACATAGCCACCCTGCCTTAGTTCCACTGTATGTAGGAACGTAGCCACCCTGCCTTAGTCCCACTGTATGTAGTAATGTAGATGTAGCCACCCTGCCTTAGCTTTACTGTAAGTAGGAATGTAGCTACCCTGCCTTAGTCCCATTGTATGTAGGAATGTAGACACCCTGCCTTAGCTTTACTATATGTAGGAACATAGCCACCCTGCCTTAGTCCCACTGTATGTAGGAACGTAGCCACCCTGCCTTAGCTTTACTATATGTAGGAACATAGCCACCCTGCCTTAGTTCCACTGTATGTAGGAACGTAGCCACCCTGCCTTAGTCCCACTGTATGTAGGAACGTAGCCACCCTGCCTTAGCTTTACTATATGTAGGAACATAGCCACCCTGCCTTAGTTCCACTGTATGTAGGAACGTAGCCACCCTGCCTTAGTCCCACTGTATGTAGGAACGTAGCCACCCTGCCTTAGCTTTACTATATGTAGGAACATAGCCACCCTGCCTTAGTTCCACTGTATGTGGGAACGTAGCCACCCTGCCTTAGCTTTACTGTATGTAGGAAGGTAGCCACCCTGCCTTAGTCCTACTGTATGTATGAATGTAGCCACCCTGACTTACAAACAAGTGAGGGGGGAAAGGGCAAGGGAAGGTTTGGAAGCTCATGGAAGATGTTAGAAAGAAGCAGAAAAACATAGTAAGGGCTCGATCAGATATGCTGCAGTTGTCATGGCCCTCTGAAGAGTGTTTTGTGGTGGATCTCTTTTCAAAGCAGCAGCTGACAGGTGTTCAGGAGGTGGTACTGCCGCCTCTGATGCCTTTTTTTTATTTTATTTCTTAGTTTGCTTTTTTTTTTTTACTTTTCTTTTTAAATTGTTATTCAGCAATTTTACTTTTGTGGGATCACACCGCAACTGACCGAGGATTAGGCTCGTGACTGCGGTACCGCCTGTCAAAACTATGCTGTAGAATGGGTGCAACTCCCTGTATCCTTTTTTTGCTTAACTGTGCCCAGGGCAACAGCTCCCCCTGCCCACCCCTTGTCCCGGTCCTGAGTGCCAGAATACAACCGTGTACAGTTCAGGGTGAGCGGCCGGGGGGGGGAATAAAATCTACAATGTCTTGAAAAAGTATTCATACCCCTTGAAATTTTCCACATTTTGTCATCTTACATTCAAAAACGTAAATGTATTTTATTGGGATTTTATGTGATAGACCAACAAAAAGTGGCAGATAATTATGAAGTGGAAGGAAAATGATAAATGGTTTTCAACATTTTGTGCACATAAATATGTGAAAAGTGTGGGGGGTACATTTGTATTCAGCCCCCTTTACTCTGATACCCCTAACTAAAATCCAGTGGAATCAATTGCCCTCAGAAGTCACCTAATTAGTAAATAGAGACCTCCTCTGTGTAATTTAATCTCAGTATAAATACAGCTGTTCTGTGAAGCCCCCAGAGGTTTGTTAGAGAACCTTAGTGAACAAAAAGCATCATGAAGGCCAAGGAACACACCAGACAGGTCAGGGATAAAGTTGTGGAGAAGTATAAAGCAGGGTTGGGTTATGAAAAAATATCCCAAGCTTTGAACATCTCACGGAGCTCTGTTCAATCCATCATCCGAAAATGGAAAGAGTATGGCACAACTGCAAACCTACCAAGACATGGCCGTCCACCTAAACTGACCGGCCGGGCAAGGAGAACATTCATCAGAGAAGCAGCCAAGAGGCCCATGGTAACTCTGGAGGAGCTGCAGAGATCCACAGCTCAGGTGGGAGAATCTGTCCACAGGACAACTATTAGTCGTGTTCTCCACAAATCTGACCTTTATGGAAGAGTGACAAGAAGAAAGACATTGGTGAAAGAAAGTCATAAGAAGTCCTGTTTGTAGTTTGTGAGAAGCCATGTGGAGGACACAGCAAACATGTGGAAGAAGGTGCTCTGGTCAGATGAGACCAAAATATGAACTTTTTGTCCTAAAAGCAAAACGCTATGTGTGGTGGAAAACTAACATTGCACATCACCCTGAACACACCATCCCCACTGTGAAACATGGTGGTGGCAACGTCACGTTGTGGGGATGCTTTTCTTCAGCAGGGACAGGGAAGCTGGTCAGAGTTGATGGGAAGATGGATGGAGCCAAATACAGGACAATCTTAGAAGAAAACCTGTTATGCCGCGTACACACGGTCGTACTTTTCGTCTACAAAAGTCGGACAGCCTGTCCGACAGACTTCCGGCAGACTTTCGGTGGACTTGCGGCGGACTTGCGGCCTACTTTCTAACGAACGGACTTGCCTACACACGACCACACAAAAGTCTAACGGATTCGTACGTGATGACGTACACCGGACTAAAATAAGGAAGTTCATAGCCAGTAGCCAATAGGTGCCCTAGCGTGGCTTTTTGTCCGTCGGACTAGCACACAGACGAGCGGATTTCGGGGTCCGTCGTAGTTACGAAGTAAAGTTTTAAAGCATGTTTCAAATCTAAAGTACGTCGGATTTGAGGCTAAAAAAGTCAGTTGAAAGTCCGGAGAAGCCCACACACGATCGGATTACCAGCCAGCTTTAGTCCATCAGCGTCCGTTGGACTTTTGTAGACGAAAAGTAGGACCGTGTGTACGCGGCATTAGAGTCTGCAAAAAGACTTGAGACTGGGGCAGAGGTTCACCTTCCAGCAGGACAACGACCCGAAACATACAGCCAGAGCTACAATGGAATGGTTTAGATCAAAACATATTCATGTGTTAGAATGGCCCAGTCACAGTCCGGACCTAAATCCAATTGAGAATCTGTGGCAAGACTTGAAAATTGCTGTTCACAGACGCTCTCCATCCAATCTGACAGAACTTGAGATATTTTGCAAAGAAGAATGGGCAGAAATTTCCCTCTCTAGATGTGCAAAGCTGGTAGAGACATCCCCAAAAAGACTTGCAGCTGTAATTGCAGAGAAAGGGGGTTCTACAAAGTATTGACTCCGGGGGGCGCCATACAAATGTATCCCACACTTTTCACATATTTATTTGTAAAAAAATTGGAAAACCATTTATCATTTTCCCTCCACTTCACAATTATGTGCCACTTTGTGTTGGTCTATCTCATAAAATCCCAATAAAATACATTTACGTTTTTGGTTGTAACATGACAAAATGTGGAACATTTCAAGGGGTATGAATACTTTTTCACGGCACTGTACGTCTGGACAATGAACTTTCAATGTGGTTCTTCAGTCTTAGACCCTTTTCATCAAACATACCCGACTTGTGCCTGAACTCTGAACTGCCTCACATCAAGACACCCCCCGGTGTGAACGAGCTTATAAGAAAGGAAGGGCCCCAACATGCTAATATAAGGAGGTGACCCGGGGGGGGGGGGGGGGGGATGAAGGGTTAATAGTGAATGAAGAAGTGGAAGAGAGTCGACAGGCCAGGAGGAGGATTACGATCAGACATCTATTATAAAAGTGACATCTCCAGATCCTCCAGAATCTCATCACAGCTTTGTTTGGTGTTCTGTGCGCCGATTCCTGGAAGTGCAGAGCTGTTTGTATATAGTGTCAGTAATAACAGTAGATAGTTGTGGTTTGAAGCCCCCCCCCCCCCCCCCCCCTGCTGACAGAGGACGAGCGACCAGTCAGGGTAGGAATTCTGCTGAGTATTGATCTGCGGCTGATTCCACCTCAACTATTTCCCAATGACTTCCTGTCATTTAAGATGACAAATTGCTGGTCAATATGACCCCCCCCCCCCCCCCCCCCCCCCCCCCCCCCCCCCCCCCCCCCCCCCCATCACCAACAACATAGAAAGACAAACTAAACTTCCACCAGCTGATAGAAAGAAGATGCGTCATGACATCATTGGGCCGAGGGAATGCGGATAATAATTGTGCCAAGATATGTTTATTTAACCTCCCTCCAGTCTAGCACAGTTGTACCGGCTCCTCTCCCGGACTGAAATGGCTTCCGCTGATTTCTCCGCACACTGTGAGCTCCTCACAATGTGCATCAGAAGCTGCAGAAAGTCAGATAGAGCCCCACCCCCCACCTCCCACATCCAGCATCAGCATCTAGTCTTTTCCTCCCCAACCTGTCTCTGGCCCGCCTAACATGTTAACCTATGTCCCCGTTAGGAGCCTTGTGCCCCCGGGGGGGTACGAGTCCTACTACCCCTTCGGGGGGTGGACAAAAGCTCACCCTTAAGTGCACTCTTTTGTGTGTTCACATGCAGTTTGTTTTGTACACTTACGGGTTATTCTCGTTACAGGATTTTGCACCCCCGCGGGTAGGGTTGCCACCTTTTCTTCAAGTCAAACCCCAACACTTTAGCGGAGCACAGCAAATTTTTTTTTTATAGTATAAACTATACATATATTCTGCCATTAAATAACATTTCTAATCATATGAAGTTAATAACAAGAGTCCTCCTTTACATCAGAGTCCACAGAGTTCCCCTTTTACATCTGAACTCGCAGAGTTCCCTTTCACTGTAAGGGGGGACTCTGCAGACTCTGATGTAAGGGAGAACTCTGGGGACTCTGACATAAGGGATGCTCTGAGAACCCTGATTTATCTTAGTGTACTCACTCAGAGGCAGGAGAGAGAAGGGGGGAGACTTCAGTCACAGACAGGGATGGATGGGGAGCTCACTCACCCCTTGGCAGTCAGCACCTCTCATCCAGATGTATCTGAGGCTGCTGGACTTCCGATTTCTGGCCCCCACTTTCCTTTTCTGAGGCACAGCGCCAGGGATTGGAGTGTGGGCAGACACAAAGGGGTGGGAGGAAGAGGAGCACATGGAGCCCTCTCTCCTCTCCCATCTGTATGTGTGTGGGGGAGGGGGGGGTTGTTAGTGATGGCTTTGGGCAGTGGGAAAGAGAGTGTAACAGACACTCTCAGCTTAGACAACTGCAGCCAGAGTCCAGTCTGAATAACGTGTCCGGGTTTCAGGCAGTCTGAAACCCGGATACATGATTCCAAACCTGAACTGTCCGGGCGAATCCCCAACCCTAACCGCAGATCTAAAAAAAAAAAAAAAAAGGAAGAAGAAAACCCCGTCTCTGGCCCGCCTCTTTCATTCATTGGATTTAATTTCAGTATATTTCATTTCTTCCAATCCTGTAGGCTCAGCAACACATGTGGGCGTTACCTAGGGTGGTCTGCGTGCAAATGAACCCTGCCTAGGAGCGCTTCCTCCTCCAGGCTGACATCCATCCATCCATCAATTGCATTGTGATATTTGCATAACTCCTCCCAAGAGCCCGCCCACTGCTTGCAAAAGGACTGAGGCTTCTGGAAAGGAGGAGACGCACTGCTGTGAGGTTTTCGGGAAGCCATGTACAGCACTCTGCTGGCCCCTCCCACCAGCCATGATCTGCTTGCATTGCATAGAGAAAGCACATAGACCCAGCAAGGATATCAGTATATAATAAAAACAAAACTTTCTAAAAATAATATATATAAATATATATTATATATATATAAATTATATATATTGTTTATTAATAAATATATAAAAGAAATTATATATATATATACACACACACATATATATATATATATATATATATATATATATATATATATATATATATATATATATATATAAATAAATAAATATATATATGTGCTTCAATGGATCTCAGGAAGGGCGTAAGCTGACTAGCCCGAAACGTAATCCATCCATCCATCCATATCTGAATCTACTCATGTCTGAAACTGTGTAGGCAATTGTTGCCTTTGATATTGCTTGAAAGGATTACGCTTGCTTTGTAAATCTCTCCTGAAGATATTGTGAAATAAAGCAAAGAAGTTTTTAAGTGCAGCAACCTCTTGGACTTTTTTTCTATATACAAGGTCGGTGGGAAGACCTGATTGCTGGCACTAAACTGTAAGTAGAGTGCAGTTCTCCTCTACAAGTGTATATATATATATATATACACAGATGACAAACTGAAAGTAGAAAAAGAGAAATCAATTTTAAATAAAAAAATAAGATAAAAAATGAATATATATATATATATATATATATATATATATATATATAATATAAAATAAATATTATATAAGTATATATATATATATATATATATATATATATATATATATATATATATATATATATATATATATATATTTCATTTTTTATTTATTTTTTTAAATCTAAAATAGATTTCTCTTTTTCTACTCTTTCAGTTTGTCATCTGTCATGTCACCGCAAATGTGAAGCGAAGGTAAGATGTGTTTATATTATTATATATATATATATTTATATATATTATTTTTTTTTAATAGAAATTTAACATTTAGCAAATATGTATCTATATATAAAATTATACAATATATATATAAAATTAAAAAAAAAAATTAAAGAGGTAAAGATGAGCAGTAAGGATAAGGAATTCTCTTCCACAAACAGCAGGGAGTGTCTGTCGATAGTTTAAAAAAATGATTTTATATATATAAAAAGAGGAAGAGAGGAGAGGAAGAGGAACCAGAGAGGGGAATATCTAAGCAGATTTAGCTTCAGCTTCATTTAGCGACAGCAAAACTCTAATATACAAGACGATCGATCCCTGAGTGTAACTTTAGAATTTTGGTTATTGATGGAGCGATTTTAAACTTCATTTTGCCCTCAGTCTATTTTATTCGTTGAACATAATGTAAGAGAAATCTTCCCTCTAAATCGGTATTATGTAATAAGCGCGGTGGTGATTCCCTCAAACTCACAGGTCCCACAGCAGCTCTATGCTGCCCTCAGCCAAGGCATGCTGAGACTTGTAGTTCCCCCCACGGTTGGACGATCACAGCGTGCCTTTTCCTGCGGATTGGATCTTGTGTACCGATCTCTCTCTCTCTCCTGTAGGAAAACATTCGGCTTCCTAATCAAATCCAACAGATGAAATTAGCCCAGCAGGCCCTGCACAGCCTTTAATCAGGCCTGGTTATTGTTCTCCGCTTCTTCCTGTGCTGTGACCTTGAAGCTCACATTGTTTATGTGCCCTGAACGTTCCAATCTGTGGAAGAACACCGGAACCCCTCACACTCACCCCCTAGACGCTCAGATTTCAGCACATCTTTGTCTTCGGCCTTTTCCCGATAAGATGATTAGCAGATGCCGGGGCTGTAAACATCTCCATAGAAAACACATTATTGTTACGTTTATAATGGAGTGCGGGTTGTATCACCCCCCCCCCCCCCCCCCGATTTCTTTCAGGAATGCCCATGCCAAGATTTATATGCACTTCGTTCTCAGAGCCATTTACTGCCATTACAATATAGTAAATATGGAACAGCAAAAAGCGAGTACTTGACACCAAACTAGAGGGGTCAAATCTTAGTTAGTTAAAAAAAACAAAAAAAAACATACAAAATAAAAGAAGTAATCATTCAGTAGTAGACAATCACAAAAAAAAAAAAAAAGTTGCAAAAGACAAAAAAAACAAAAAAACCATACAAAATAAAAGAAGTAATCATTCAGTAGTAGACAATCACAAAAAAAAAAAGTTACAAAAGACAAAAAAAAAAAAAAAAAATACACTATAGAAAATAATTTAGTTTACATTTTCAAAATGGAAACGGAAGAAGTACAAACCTATCTAATCCTACCCTTTCTCCATAATTAATAATAAACTCATAAGTCATACAATAATTAAAGCAGAGGTCCGCCCACCAGTGCAAAAATTAAAAGCCAGCAGCTGCAGTACATTTTTTTTTTTTTCAAAATTGTCGCTCTTTTTTTTTTTGTTTATAGTTCAAAAAATAAAAAAATGCAGAAGTGATCAAATACCACCAAAAGAAAGCTCTATGTATTTGTGGGGGAAAAGGATATAAATTTTATTGGTGTACAGCGTCAAACAACTGCGCAATTGTCAGTTTAAGTAACGCAGTGGCGTATCGCAAAAAAGGGCCTGGTCATGAAGGGGGGGGGTAAATCTTCCGGAGGTCAAATGGTTAAACTTGTGCAGGTAGCACCAGAAGGAAAAAAGACACGATAGAATCAGATTTAATACAGCGGAAAAAGGAGAAAAGTAAAAAACTGGAGTTTTTTTGATTCAGATACATTTGATAAGATTGCTGGAGGAAGTGCGTTCAGTTTTGCGCTCTTGTTTTTTGCGTTTTTTTAACAAGCGATACACAGAGATATAGTGATGTACAGCTTCTCATCGGTAGAGGAAGTTGGGATTAGGCACCCTTGTCTACTCGTATAATCATTACCCCGACTGTTCCTTTATGTAAAGTCCTGTGGTGCGAATTCCTGTGCGATTCATAGTGTGATCCTTCCCTCCCACCCTATGGAGATGTGACAGCACGTCTGCATTTTTATACATTCTGATGCGGCGCAGTTAGGGGCTCCCCATTAATGTCAATGAGCTGCCCAGCGACAATCCCACAAAGATTCTAAAAACGCACAGAAATGCACCAGGTACATATTTTTTTTTATTGGTTTAGCCAAATAATAAGACTCTGTCCTCTTTCCCATTCATTGTCGCCCTATAATTCCGTCCTCAGCGCTTCTCCTTTGGCGGTCACTGCAAAATACCTGGTGATTCTGTGTTAAGGGGGGCAGGTGAGCTCCCCCCATCCTGCAATTCTTGGGCTTTGCGATTGGCCTCAATACCCGAGAATTGTGTCATGAGAGGAGATCACATGATTCCCCCGTACTGGGAGGCAGAGGCCATAAAACAGTGGTCTCCAAACTTCAGCCCTGTGCTTGCCTTTAGCCAGCCCCTGAGGCATTATTCTCTCCCCCCACTGACACCAACAATGGGGCACAATTCCTTCCACTGACACCAACATGGGGCCTAATTCCTGCCACTGACACCAACATGGGGCCTAATTCCTTCCACTGACACCAACATGGGGCCTAAATTCCTGCCACTGACACCAACATGGGGCCTAATTCCTTCCACTGACACCAACATGGGGCCTAATTCCTTCCACTGACACCAACATGGGGCCTAATTCCTTTCATTGACACCAACATGGGGCCTAATTCCTTCCACTGACACCAACATGGGGCCTAATTCCTTCCACTGACACCAACATGGGGCCTAAATTCCTGCCACTGACACCAACATGGGGCCTAATTCCTTCCACTGACACCAACATGGGGCCTAATTCCTTCCATTGACACCAACATGGGGCCTAATTCCTTTCATTGACACCAACATGGGGCCTAATTCCTGCCACTGACACCAACATGGGGCCTAATTCCTTCCACTGACACCAACATGGGGCCTAATTCCTTCCATTGACACCAACATGGGGCCTAATTCCTTTCATTGACACCAACATGGGGCCTAATTCCTGCCACTGACACCAACATGGGGCCTAATTCCTGCCACTGACACCAACATGGGGCCTAATTCCTGCCACTGACACCAACATGGGGCCTAATTCCTTCCATTGACACCAACAATGGGGCCTAAATTCCTGCCACTGACACCAACAATGGGGCCTAATTCCTCCCAATGACACCAACTATGGAACACTATTCCTCATACTGACACTGACACTGACAATGACAATGACAATGTTGGGACACTATTCCTCCTACTAACACCAATGATGGGGCACTATTCCTCCCACTGTCACCAATGACGGGGCACCATTCCTCCCACTGACACCAATGATGGGGCACTATTCCTCTTACTGACAACAATGGGGCCTAATTCCTGACACTGACACCAACAATGGGGCCTAATTCCTGCCACTGACACCAACAATGGGGCCTAATTCCTGCCACTGACACCAACAATGGGGCCTAATTCCTCCCAATGACAGCAACGAAGGGACACTATTCCTCCTACTAACACCAATGATGGGGCTCTATTCCTCCCACTGACACCAACAATAGGGCGCTATTCTGTCCACTGACACCAATGAGGTGGCACTATTCCTTCCACTGACACCAATGATGAGGCATTAGTCCTCCCACTGACACCAAGCATAGGGCCTAATTCCTGCCACTTATAGCAACAATGATGCAATATTCCTCCCACCGACACCAACTATTTCCCCCCCTAATACCAGAGATCAGGTATGGTTTACTCCCAGTGGACACAGTCCAGCCTCCGAAAAGTCTGAAGGACAGTAATCTGGCTTACTTTCGAAAATTTGGAGACCCCTGCCATAGAAGGTAGAGTGGCGGGGAGTTCGGTCACATGACCTCAGCACTCCCTCTGCGCTCCAATACCGGATATTTTGCATTGGCTGCGATGGAGGAGGAAGTGGCAGGGCGGTGCTGGTGGTCAAGGCGGACCCTTTCCAATCTACCCTGGGTGGGCAAGACAACAGGGTCTCATTGAGGCCCATGCAAAAAAATGTCACCAGCACGCCAAGGATCTCAAGAGTGGGTCCAAAGCTACACGCAGGGCCCCTTCATCAGGCGTGTGACGTCACATGCCTGATGAAGGGGGGAGTCCTGCGTGCCTCTGAAACCTTGCTATCTGCTGTAACGATGTGATCGCTGATTAAAGCTTTGGACCCACTCTAGAGATCCTTGGGTGTGTTGGTGACATTTTTATGCTTTGCCTTGACACGGTTCCAACCGTTGGTCACTATAGCACCCACTTAGATGCAAAGACATTTTTACAGGAACGTGCGTGTTGGGATTAGTGTGTCTTTAAGGCCCATTTCACACCAGCGTTTTGGTTCCATCTCAGCAAGGGATCCATAGATTGAATGAGGATTAAAACGTTAGTCAAGAGGAACATGGATTCTCCGTGGTTTCCTTGATCACTGGGGCAACGATCCGGTTGGATGCTGACAGCCCATGTGACCCTGGCGGCCATCTTGGGTCAGGCAGAGTCTACTTAAGACCCTGGTTCCCGAGTTTGGTGTGCTTTTAGTGTGTGGGTAGTGTAAGGACAGCTCACCTGTCTATCAGCGACAGTAATGGGTGGAAGGGAAAGGTTCCAGACTAGTAGGGAAGAATAGGGATCCACCATCTCCCTGCTTGGGCTTGGACCGGCTAAGCCGCATTCCACGCTGTCAGTTCGGCTGAGATCTGCTCTGCTACAATCTGCTGTCCACCTATAAGTGTTCCTGGTTGGTTGCCTTCCGCTGGGCTTGTTGTGAATTGTTGTATTCTGACTACAATAGCAACTGGACTATGTGTGAGCTACTTCCGCCGCACCACGCTGCACCCTCCCACACTTCCGCACCCGGATCTGGACGCAGACCTCCTACATTTCGGCCAAAGGAACCTGAACAGACCCAGATATAAAACGGACGCATGTGAACGGATGCACATCCACTTACATCCGGCCTATCATAAGAATATGTCGCAGTTCATTCATGATCGATCAAGTACTCTTTGGGATACTACTCGATCGATTTTGTAACAAGTGCACGAACGCGGCTACAATCGCCACGTTCTTGATCCGTCCAACCACGGGCCAAGAATGGATTGACGGAACGCCCCGTGTAATGCACATTTTGGCGCCGTCTGCAGTTTAATTCTATTTAGTTATATTGGGTCTGGGCAGCGAAACCCCTTCAGGAGGACACAGAACTTGGCAGGAAAAGTCAGCCGTGCGGTTTTGATCTGGAAAGCAATGCGATGAATGAAAACTATGTACTTCCTAAACAAATTAAATTAAACTGACAAATAATAATAAGAGCTCCGGCTACCGGCCGATGCGTTCACCCCAGGGGGGGGGGAGGGGGGAGGGGCTCCCTTCCTTCTTCGCAAGAAAAGAAAGATCAGCCGATCTTTTTTAGGGCTTTCTCACAACCATGTTGACCCAAGTGTTTCCCTCTGGAGGGTTGAAGGATTTACCCTTCTACAGCCAGAGGAACAGACCCTACATGGGCATCCATGGAGCCTAATGGGTACCAGATGACGCATTGCCGGCCACATTATTAACTCTACGTCTCCTGCTATTCTGTTTTACATCTTTCATAATAAAGCCGCTCGTTTCCCAGCTACAACCCACGTCAGGAGAGCTGGGGGCCCCGAGAGCTGCGTGCGGCCCCCTTTTTTTTTTGTGTGGTCCTCAGCAGCAAGCAGTCAGTGTTTTCCATGCCCAGGTGCTTCTAGAGACCTGATAAGAATATGGTGTGCAACGTCAAGGGCACATTTACACTCGCTTCAAAATGCGGCATTGGACACAATTTTTTTTTTAAAGAACTTTGCCGGCCAACCAAAGCCCCCGTCACTAAATTAAATGTTGACCTTACAGTCCTGTTCACGCGTTAAGCTTGCTTCGCTTCAAAAATGATCCCCCATGTTGCTTTCTTGGTGATTCAAAGTGTCTCCAAAGCCTCCATAGAAGTCTATGACAACGTTCGATTACAGCTTCTGCAGCTTTTGAGAGACTTTTGGTCAGCGTTGGTTTCATTTTTGTTATGGGGGTATTGCAGGTATGAGATATCCCAGGAAACCAACAAGCGAACCAGAAAGACGTCATCAGCAGTCACTTCCAGGTTCATGTGTATATATTCTGAAAGTGTTTGGTTCAGACGTCATATCTGGTGTGCAGCGGCAGGAAGGTGAGCAGAGTCTGGACCGCAGTGGAGCAACTAGCAAACGACACACATGGTGTGCAACATGGGAATGCTATAGGACAAGGTGAGCATGGAACGGAGAGAGAGGACTGAGAGGAAGAGGATCAGCAGAGCTGGGGGACTGGAGCAGGAGAAACTAGCAGATGTCACAGGTGGTGTGCAACATGGGGGGGAATATAGCAGGAGGTGAGTGGGGTCCAGAGAGAGGAGGATCAGCAGAGCTGGGGGTCACTACTGAGCGGGGGATCAGCAGAGCTGGGGGTCACTACTGAGCGGGGGATCAGCAGATCTGGGGGTACTACTGAGCGGGGGATCAGCAGAGCTGGGAGTTACTTACTACTGAGCGGGGGGATCAGCAGAGCTGGGGGTACCACTGAGCGGGGGATTAGCAGAGCTGGGGGTTACTACTGAGCAGGGGATCAGCAGAGCTGGGGGTTACTACTGAGCGGGGGATCAGCAGAGCTAGGGGTTACTACTAAAGCAGGGGGATCTGCAGAGCTGGGGGTTACTACTGAGCGGGGGATCAGCAGAGCTGGGGGTCACTACTGAGCGGGGGATCAGCAGAGCTGGGGGTCACTACTGAGCGGGGGATCAGCAGATCTGGGGGTACTACTGAGCGGGGGATCAGCAGAGCTGGGAGTTACTTACTACTGAGCGGGGGGATCAGCAGAGCTGGGGGTACTACTGAGCGGGGGATCAGCAGAGCTGGGGGTTACTACTGAGCAGGGGATCAGCAGAGCTAGGGGTTACTACTAAAGCAGGGGGATTAGCAGAGCTGGGGGTTACTACTAAAGCAGGGGGATCAGCAGAGCTGGGGGTTACTACTGAGCGGGGGATTAGCAGAGCTGGGGGTTACTACTAAAGCAGGCGGATCAGCAGAGCTGGGGGTTACTACTGAGCGGGGGATCAGCAGAGCTGGGGGTTACTACTGAGCGGGGGATCAGCAGAGCTAGGGGTTACTACTGAGCGGGGGATCAGCAGAGCTGGGGGTTACTACTGAGCGGGGGATCAGCAGAGCTAGGGGTTACTACTGAGCGGGGGATCAGCAAAGTTGGGGGGGTACTACTGTGCCATGTGATTTGTGATGTACTGAAATCCTGGGAACACCTTACCCTTATCCTGCATTTTGTCTGCAATAGTGGTCTTTGTAGAACGATATGCTTGTGCACTACAAGAACCAAAACGTGTTGCTGGGAACAGAAATTTTTAGGGGGGGGGGGGGGGGGGGAGTTAGAGAGTTCTGCTGAGGTTAAGGGCTCAGAGTTTGGGTCGAGAGAAGATGAATCATCAAAAGGTCAGTAGATCCAAAACTGATACTTCCATTTTTTAGTAGATGTAGATGAGTGTCTCTATTGTTGGGATCCCTGTGCTGAATTCCCAAGTCTGCTCACACCCTGTGCCCATTATGAGGGGTTCCCACCATCCCTGTGCTGAGTTCCGGGGTCTGTACACCTGCTGTACCCATTATGAGGCGTTCCCACCATCCCAGTGCTGAGTTCCTGCATCTGTACACCTGCTAATTTTCAATGTGGGGGGCTCCCACTGTACCTGCACTGTGTTCCTGGTTTTGCTCATCTACTGCGCCCATTATGAGGGGTTCCCACGCTTCCTTTGCTGAATTTTGGGGTTTGTACACCTGTTTTGCCCATTATGAGGGCCTCCCACCATTCCTGTGGTATGTTCCTGGGTCTGTGCACATGCAGTGCCTATTATGAAGGGATTCCACCATCTCTGCACTGAGTTTCCAGGTCTGCACACCTGCTGTGCCCAGTTTGAGTAGATCCCAGCATCCCTGCACCAAGTTCCCGGGTCTGTACACCTGCTGTATCCATTATGAGCTATTTCCACCATCCCTGCACCAAGTTTCCAGGTCTGCTCACCTACTTTGCCCAGTATGAGTAGATCCCAGAATCCCTACACTGAGTTCCTGAGTCTGCACATCTACTGTGCCCATTAGTATGGGTTCCCACCATCCCTGCGCTAAGTTCCTGGGTCTACACACCTACTTTGCCCATTATAAGGGGTTTTCCACCATTCCTGATCCACGTTTCTGGGTCTACACACCTACTTTGATCATTATGAGGGGTTCCAAACTTCCATGAGCTGAATTCCTAGGGATGCAACCCTGCTGTGCCCATTATGAGGGTCTCCCACCATCCCTGCAGTGAGTTCCTGGGTCTGCACACCTACTTTGCCCAATATGAGGGGTTTTCCACCATCCCTGATCCACGTTTCTGGGTCTGCACACCTACTTTGCCCATTATGAGGGGTTTTCCACCATCCCTGATCCACGTTTCTGGGTCTGCACACCTACTTTGCCTATTATGAGGGGTTTTCCACCATCCCTGATCCACGTTTCTGGGTCTGCACACCTACTTTGCCTATTATGAGGGGATCCTACCATCTCTGCCCTGAGTTCTTGTGGTTGCGGTGCGGCCTTAGTCACTTGTATGGGTTGCGTTGTGCCAAACTCAACATGCTGTATAAGTTTTGCAGCTCAGCCAAAGCATTGCGGTTGTGGCCATACACACTACCCCTTCCGGCCAACGTGGTTTAGGTGGGCAGTAAAAAAAAAAAAATGTGGATCAACCTCTTGTTTTTGCCGCCCACGAGGTCCAAGGTTTAGATCTGGGATTGAGGCAGTTGGGGTTTCTCCACCACGCCAAAATATAAAATTCACAGAAACTGTGCGTGTGCTGAACACAATCAGAGCAGTTTCCATATACTATGGAAGAAAAAAAAAATGTTTAACTTGTGTAAACCTTGAAATATGTGTATGTTTCCGGAACACAACCCTTGTGTAAATGGAGAACTCCCTGTATATACAGAATGTATTTGTGTCACTTATTGCAGCACACTATCTATGTCTATGCCTGGTCTGGGGAAGTGTACTCTCTATCCTAAACATCTCTGGGAGAACCTTGAACTTGAAGTACTCACACCCATTTCTGGCACGTATATGGGCCTCCCAGTTTATTTATCTGTGCAGATACACGGGATAAAAAGTAAAGTATTAACTTCCCTGCCTCCTGCCTAAATTTTACTGCTCAGTTCTTGGAATTAAGTGTTCTTCACGGCCTGCGAGAGACCCACAAAAGTATCTTAGAAAGTCAGCGCCTCCTGCTTGTACCCAACCAAAAGCTTACAACACATATTACAAATCGGTTTGTTCCATCAACCAAGTTTAAATTGAATTGTATAGAAAGATTAGAACACCTAGACCTCTGTGCATGACTACAAACATAATAGATAGGCACCAAGTGAAGCACGGCTTCAAACATGCTTGGGATAAAGATAGATCTATAGTCAGACAACAAAGTTAACAAGAAAAAACAAAAGAAAACAATATAAAAAAGCAAACAAAAAAAAAAAGAAAAAGGGCAGACTTGATGAAGCGCTCGGTCTTTTTTTGCCGTCACTTTTCTATGTTTCAAATGTGTCAACTGGTAATAAATTAAACTGTGATATCCTACCTGGATGAAGCCACATGGGTTAGTGACGTAACACGTAAGGGCGGAGCCAAGTGACATCACTTCCGAAAAACCGAAAGTCTATGTTCTCAATGCTGGTAATGAGTCTTTAAACGGGAGTACAATTTTATTGCGTTTGCGGTATTTTAAACAATATTAACCACTTGCTGCCAAATCATGTACATGTACAGGCTATACCGGGGTTATGGCTGCAGCTGTCAGCTGTTGGATTGCTTTTACAGGCAGCGGGAGCGGAACCCCCCCCCCCCCGCATTCCTCTGGTGCCTCTCCAGGCTCTCCCATCACGGAGGGGGCCCAGCATCCAATCCGGCAGCTGCCGCTATTCCCAATGCTTACAATAGAGGTGACCAGAGAACTGATCGTCTCTGATCACCTCTATGGTCTAAGACAGTAAAAGACAGTAATCTATCTGGCCCTTGGGGCATTTTTACCTCCACTGTTAGCAACAGTGGGGCATAGTCCCTGCCTATTTGTCCCACTGACATCAATGATGGGGTACTATTCCTCCCACTGACGCTCACTAGACTAGATGATTCACTGCCACGGAAACCCTTGAGCTCCTCCAATCCTCACTGTAGTACCTCCCTCAAGCGTCCCCCTCTCTGCTGGATCCCTAGCTTGGCACTCAAGATACTTCTCAAGCTTCACCCCACTGGCCTGCTTGGTCCCTGGCTTGACACACAAGGCTGCTTCGCAAGCATCACCTCCGCTGGTTGGGTCCCTGGCTTGATACCCACTGAAGTTTCCTGACTCTTCACTGTCCCCGGTTGGTGAGAATACTGCTCCAGTACTTGCTTCAGTTACTCACTGTGGTCCCTGGTAATAAAGTGTTTGGTTCTTTTGTGGCGACAGCTTCCCCTCTACCTCCGACCACGACAGGTTCTCCGGCTGGCAGAACCATCACTTTTGGTTGCTCTCTTGATTCTGGATAGGCCCTCAGACAGCCTAGCAGCCAGATGTAGAGGTGGCACAGAACACAGATCACCTGACTCCAACCGAATATATAGGTTCTCCCAGCAGGCCAAGGGATTTAAGAAAACCCCTGCCCATTGGCTGAAATACCCCACATACCCATAATCTGACCTTGCATTGCCCTTCTCATATCTAATGCCACCAAGCACCCGACCACCTAGCGGCAAAAGAGAGAAGTGCAGCAATTACAGACTTGGAGTGAAATCAATTGATCCTCAACAATTAGCAGCTATACCTGGCAAGTAAATTTAGGAGCAACCCTGCCTAAACACCAGGGTGCTACATAATAAAAAAAAAGTAAGCCCCCCCCCCCCCCCCCCGTGCTTGCGTGCAGAGGCAAATGCATACATAGGTTGCACTCATATGTAAACGGTGTTCGCACCAAACATGAGGTATCACCGCATACGTTTTAGCAAGAGCAACAATTCTAAATCTAGATCTTCTTTGTAACTTTAAACTACAAAAAAGCCCACTGAGGCGTGTCAAGGTGTTGTCGGGCATATTGTAACCAGGCTTTTTTTGTGGCATTGGTGCAGCAAAAACTTTTTTTGGCTACTCGACCATACAGCTCATTTTTGTTCAAGTATCGTCATATTGCGCTCCTTAAAAACAACCACACCGTATTTTTCAAGAGCAGCCTGTATTTCTCCTGATGTTACCTATGGGGGTTTTTCTTTGCATCCCGAACAATTCTTCCGGCAGTTGTGGCTGCAATCTTTTTGGGTCTACCTGACCTTGGGCTTGGTGTCAAGAAGATCCCCGAATTTTCCACTTCTTAACCACTTGCCGTAAAATCGCATACCTGTACGTCATTTTGCTGAAATGGTGGTACCAGGGAGATGCCTGCAACTGCATCATCCGGTACCATCTTTTTTAGAGCCAATGTTCCGCTTTCTTGAAATAATTGATGCGGCCAGGTAGCCGCTCGGCTGTTATTACAAAGAGCGGGAGGCCCCACCCCCCTCCCGCCGCCTTCCGCCGCTCCACCCAGGTCTCCCGTCCCACCGGGAAACCCAAGCCACCAGCCGGCACGTCCACCAGCTGAGCTGGTCGGAGTCCCAAACAAAGACGTCACAATGTCGTCACTTCCAGTTTACTCGGCAGCCAACGGCGCCATTTTTAAAAAAAATGTCAGTATTCAAAAACGCAGATCTTGGCGTTTTGAATACTTTCAAGTGCAGATCTCTCCATAAAGAGTACCTGTCACTGCATATTACTGTCACAAGGGATGTTTACATTCCTTGTGACACCAATAAAAGTGATCAGAATTTTTTTTTTAAAGGGACAATGTAAAAAAAAAAAAAAAAAAAGAAAGAAAATAAAATAATTTTTTTTTTAAAGTGACCTATCCTTCCGTGCTCGTGCGCCAAAGAAAGCGCATGCATAAGATGCCCGCAAATGTAAACAGTGTTTACATGTGAGGTATCGCCGCAATCGTTGGAGCAAGAGCAATAATTTGAGCACTAGAACCCCTCTGTATCTCTAAACAGGTAACCGTTAAAATTTTTTAAAGGGTCACCTATGGAGATTTTCAAATACCCCAATTTGTCACCATTTCACGAGTGTGCCCAATTTTAAAGCATGACATGTTGGGTATCTATTTACTCAGCGTAACATCATCTTTTACATTATACAAAAAAATTGGGCTAACTTTACTGTTTTTTTTTGTTTTTTTTTTTATTAATTGAAGTGTATTTATTCCAAACAAAATTGCGTTTGAAAGACCGCTGCGCAAATACAGTGTGATATAACATTTGGCATTTTATTCTTTAGGGTCTCGTCTAAAATATATATATATATATATATATATATATATATATATATATATATATATATATATATATATATATATATATATATATATATATTTAATTTTTGGGATTTCTAAATAATTTTCCTGCAAAAAAATACTGATTTTAACTTGTAAGCAAAAAATGTCAGAAATAGGCCTGGTCTTGAAGTGGTTAAAGTGATTGTAAACCCGGAAAAAAAAAAAACCCTGCAAGACAAAAGGCATAATGAGTTACTTACCCGAGAACGAAGCCCCCGCAGCCATCCTCGTCTCCCCCTCCGGCCCGCGACATCTCTCCCGGAGGTTAATTCCGGGTATCGCGGCTCCGGCACTGTGATTGGCCCAGAGCCGCGATGACAATACTCCCGCGGATGCGCGCGGGAGCCACCGGGAACGGCACAGTGCAACTGAAGCAACGGCACGTACGTGCCATTGCTTCGGTTGGCTTAAGTGCGCATGTGCCGATGACGTCAAATACAGGGGATATCTCCTAAACCGTGCAGGTTTAGGAGATATCCAGTGCAGCTACAGGTAAGCCTAATTATAGGCTTGCCTGTAGCTTATAGTGGTTGTAAAGGGTTTACAACCACTTTAATAAGCGACTAAACAGTAGTGACTGGCATATTCAAGGCTTTGGATATCTTTTTATATCCTTTTCCGCTTTTATAAAGCTCCATTACCTTGTTACGCAGGTCTTTTGACAGTTCTTTTCTGCTTCCCATGGCTCAGTATCTAGCCTGCATCCATGTGAGAGCTAACAAACTCATTGACTATTTATTCACAGGCACTAATTGCAATTTAAAAAGCCACACATGTGGGGAAATTAACCTTTAATTGTCATTTTAACTTGTGTGTGTCACCGTGTGTGTCTGTACCAAGGACAAACATTCCAGGGGATGGAAACTTTTCATCAGGGCCATTTGGGCGATTTCTGTTATCATTAGGATTTAAAATGGAGCCAAAAAAATGACATTATAATAAATGGTTTCATATGATCACTATCCTTAAATAAAAATACATTGTTTGGCATAATCGGTCAGATTTACGAAATCAATGCCAAAATGTCACCATTACTGCCAGGGGATGCAATCTTTTGAGCACAACTGTATATATTATTTTTTTCTATTATTGTTCTTTTACTATATATTTTACAAATTAATGAAATTTCTGGATCCTTTTCCTGGTTTTATGCAGTCTAATTCTAATACCTTTGGATCCAGAAAGTAAAAAAAAAAAAAGAAGAATGGAACCCCAGAGAGGTGGCTGGTTATTTATCATCGCTGCAATAAACAAAACTCCTCTTGACCCACTTAGTGGCCGTCGTATCCATCACTCTCCACTGATTATAACTGGAAATGCCATTACTAGTAAAAACAATTGTCTGTGTATTTCAGGAAATGAGTGCACTGATGTTAGGCAAGCAGAGACCTGACCACTCATGTGACCGTCTGAGGACAGGAATGGAGAGGAGTGGGAAGACACGGAATGAGAGCAGGAGGAAGGAGCAGAGTATTTCAGGAGAGGAGAGTTATTATAGAGGAAGAAGCAGAGTCCTCCCGCAGTTCAGAGTATTTCGGGAGAGGAGGGTTAGATAGAAAAAGGAGCAGATTCTTCCAGCAGTGCAGAGTATTTCAGGAGAGGAGAGGAGGGTTATATAGAGGAAGGAGCAGAGTCCTTCAGCAGAGCATTTCAGGAGAGGAGAGTTATATAGAGGGTGGACCAGAGTCCTCCAGCAGAACAGAGCATTTCAGGAGAGGAGAGTTAGATAGAGGAAGGAGCAGAGTCTTCTAGCAGAGCATTTTAGGAGAGGAGAGTTATATAGAGGAGATAGCCTAGCCCTCCAGAAGAGCAGAGCATTTCAGGACAGGAGAGTTATATAGAGGAGAGAGCCTAGCCCTCCAGCAGAGCAGAGCATTTCAGGAGAGGAGAGTTGTATAGAGGAAGGAGCAGAGTCTTCCAGCAGAGCATTTCGGGAGAGGAGAGTTGGAGGAAGGAGCAAAGTCATTCTGCAGTGCAGAATATTTCAGGAGAGGAGAGCTGGAGGAAGGAGCAGAGTCCTCCAGCAGAGCAGAGCATTTCAGGAGAGGGGAGTTATATAGAGGAAGGAGCAGAGTCCCTCTGCAGTGCAGAGTATTTCAGGAGAGAATTTTAGAGAAAGGAGCAGAGTCCTCCAGCAGAGCAGAGTATTTCAGAAGAGGAGAGGAGGGTTCGATAGAGGAAGGAGCAGAGTCCTTCAGCAGAGTATTTCAGGAGAGGAGACTTAGTGAAATATAATAACAGTAGAATTAGCAACAGCCGCTATACTGACAGGTTTCCTTAAAAAATAAATTTTCAGTATGACAGAAAATCATACAAGCGTCGGCTTCTATCATGTAAAATTCAGGCGGATGGAATCAATTTGCACAGAACATTATTTAATCTCGGGGTGTGACTGCGCCGACTCCTCTAAAGGTTCCCAGTTTATAAGGAACTGAACAAGGAGGGGTGAAGTTCTAAATGGAAACTATTTTTTTTTTTTTTTAAGAAGAAATTTAAATCCAAGAAAGAACAGAATGTCTTATTTTATTTTGCTGCCCATTGTGAGTTATGAGTCACCGCGGACCGCCGTTCCGTACAGTTACAGGGTGGCGCATCTGAGGCTTTGCAACGAGCCAAGTTGCGTTTTTCATGGACTTTTTTTTTTTTTTCATAAAAGTTACGAGTACACAGTAAAAGTTGCCATTTCAATACACAAAGATTAGGAATTTACAAAACAGCACTAGACTCAAAAGGGATGAAAGATACTTTTAATTAATGATAAATTAGTCATATAGAATAGCCACTGCATTTCAGGACCAGGGACCAAGATACAGCCCCCCCCCCCCCCCCCCCAACCATGATCACACAGATCTATATATAGGATTTAATACTGTGCTCTGTCTCTAGGGTTTTAAATCGTTGCCCATTAACCCCCCCCCCCCAACTTATCCCTGTTGGTTCGGTGATCCTTCCAAACTTCCCCTGATTTAAGTTACTTCCAAATGCTCATTGAGGAAAGTCTTGCTGTATGTGAGCTGCCTCACCAGAACCAGTGGTCTTGTGTAACCCCTTCAATATGGGGCACTCTCACCCCCTTCCTGCCCAGGCCAATTTTCAGCTTTCCAGCGCTGTCACACTTTTAAATGACAATTGCCCAGTCATGCAACACTGTACCCATAAGTAAAGTTGATAATTTTTTAATGCAAAATAGAGCTTTTTTTTTGGGGGGGGGGGGGGGTATTTAATCACCACTGGGGTTTTTTATTGTTTGCAAATGAAAAAAAAAAAAAAAAAAAAAAAGAAAAAAAAATACTACGTAGTTCTGTTATAAAATTTTGCAAATAACTAATTGTTCTCCTCCACTGATGGGTGCTGACGAGGCTGCACTGGTGGGCGCTGACGAGGCTGCGCTGGTGGGCGCTGACGAGGCTGCGCTGGTGGGCGCTGACGAGGCTGCGCTGGTGGGCGCTGACGAGGCTGCGCTGATGGGAGCTGAGGAGGCTGCGCTGAGGGGCGCTGACGAGGCTGCGCTGGTGGGCGCTGACGAGGCTGCACTGGTGGGCGCTGACGAGGCTGCACTGGTGGGCGCTGACGAGGCTGCACTGGTGGGCGCTGACGAGGCTGCACTGGTGGGCGCTGACGAGGCTGCACTGGTGGGCGCTGACGAGGCTGCACTGGTGGGCGCTGACGAAGCTGCACTGGTGGGCGCTGACGAAGCTGCACTGGTGGGCGCTGATGAGGCTGCACTGATGGGCGCTGATGAGCAACGATGAGGCTGCACTGATAGGCGGCATTGACGGGTACTGGTGGGCAGCATTTATGGCACTGATGGAGCTTGACTGATAATCAGTGCTCTGATCATCTGTGTGCATGTCCCTTGTCAGGATTTCTGGTTACCGGCTCTCCTCTCCTCGCGGTGTGAGAGTGTGTGAGGAGAGGAATGCTGATAACCGGCAATTTTGTTTACACTGTGATCAGTACATTGTAGATTGTACTCAGCTGATCAGTAAAGGGCCGCTGTGATTGGCCCTTTACCACGGACACAGTGATCACAGAGTGCGCCGAATGAGCGCCTCGGTGGGGCACGCGAGGGGCGTGGTTTCCAGGAGGACGTCCATGGATGCCCTCCCCGAACTAGAGGGCCGCGCTGAAGCCGCCATTCGGCTATGGCACGTTAAGGATGTGGTTTAAGTGTAAGGGCCATTGTAACCATGCATATACCATACATGCGGGATCCCCCCTGGAAGCTGAAAATCGCATTAGTAGGCACCGTTACTCCAGTGATCTCCACTAGCTTCCGGGTCCAAGGCCGAGCGGCTGCCCTGCTGCATTATGAACACAAGAGGTTGGCCGCTTGGCATGGGTGCCATTCAGAGAGTGCTTTGGCATTGCCTCAATAAATGAAAAGCATTTTCTGATTGGACGAGGTGCGTGGCAAGACCAATGTAATGATGCAAAAATAACTATTGCTGGAAAAAGGCTCCTTTCACTCAAAGGGTCTGATCAGGTTCGCCTGGAACAGCAGGTGGAAACGGACTTCTGTCCAATTACACCCACCTACTTCCAATCCGATCCCAAAATAAAATAAAGAGGCCCCATCCCCCTTCATCTAGGACAGTGATGGCGAACCTTGGCACCCGAGATGTTTTGGAACTACATTTCCCATGATTCTCAGCTACACTGCAGAGTGCATGAGCATCATAGGAAATGTAGTTCCAAAACATCTGGGGGTGTCAAGGTTCGCCATCACTGATCTAGGAGCATCAAGGAATTTTTTTTTCCTTGACCCCTCCAGGTCCGCACTCACCAGAGTCACGGCTCCCCTGATACGGCACCCCTCCGTGGCTTCCCCACCCCCTGCGACTTCCCGTGTTAACCTGGTCTTTTTTCCGGGTTCCAAATCTTCAGCCTCCTGATTGGCCGGGACGAGAAGCCAGAAACCAGAAGTGAATATTGATTTGCTAAAAATCAAAAGTTGGGAGGGCTGCGCCCCTTATGGACCGGCCTCCACCGCTAGGCGAACAGATCACAGGGCAGTCGGGTGTAAACAGACAGCGGAGAACGTTTTACACCTGCCGATCCATAGAGCAGGCTGTGTCCTCTCTGCAGACTGAGGAAAGGTTGACCACCCCTGTATTTACATGGTGTCAGTAGATAAATAAAAAGATAAGTAAAATACCATAAATGTGTGCAAAACAGCAGAGATCGTAAGGTCATAAAATACCAGTTGACCAAAATTCACCTTTTTTTGACCGATTTCCAATTTGTCTGTTTTGCCGATCGTTTTCTTCAGCAAGAGTAAAAAAAAAAAAAAAAAAGTTCAATTTCAGGGAGAGACGGCGGGCCTGTTTAAGGTTTTGCAGTCCAATGTTATTATTTTTAATCACTCACGGAACAAGTAATCTGAGAGGTAACTGTACGGCTATAAACAGGCCCGATTTCTTAATATGAAAAGCATTGGTTTCCTCTCTAATTTGGACTGCTCCATCTCAGCGCTCGCTCTATGTAACGGGAGACGCCGGAGACAGCGCCAGGTTTGTGTAGACTCTCCTGAACAGCCCCTGTGTTTGGAAGCATAATACCCGCCTGGCCCCCTTCTTGGTCTCGCTTATAACCTGCAGAGTGCCGCCATCTCCGGTAACATTGACCAGATGCCAGCAACGTCAGTGGCGAGACACTGGAGGCCTTGTGAGCCGGTTCACAGGACAGGGCCCGGGCGGCGTGTCCAGAGCAGGAATGTGGCCTGGGTGAGGTAAGGCTTCTTAAATCACAGAACCTCGAGAAGTACAGCAAAGTCATGTGTTGAATGTTAAAGAGAACCTGTCGCTACAGAAGCATAGTCTTGAACCAAACACACAATACATCAGAGGACTACTCTTTTATGGGACTATAAATCTAACGAGGACGGCATGGTTCTACTCTAACTTTATGCTCATCTATTAGTGGCCCTTTCAAGTGTGCCCCTAGGGCGAGTTTCTTTCGCTGGCTACATTGTGTACGGCTCCCCTTGGTGCTGCGCTCCATGTTCCCCATCTAGACTTGGTACCAATAGGATCCCCTGAGGAAGCTGTAAGCGAAATGCGTAGAGATTCCTTGGTACAGTGACCCTCTGATCAGCCCGGATATGGAAGATCCACATAGATCCAAGAAATACGTTATTTACGATCCTCTGACTATTTTTTAGGTCTGTTACCAGTCCGATTATGGGAGGATGCTACATATATGCACCGTGTTTAATAATTTTGGATATGCTTCTTGATATAGGTTTTTAAACAATTTATCATGTTGTTAAATATTTTTTTTTCCTTCTTTGGGATTAATAGGGGCAACCATTAAAGTCCTATACCATTTCATTGTTTTTTTTTTAGAGGCAGGTCAGGTAAAAGACAGAGATGTAAGAAAGTTTTGGGGGGGGTTGAGGTTGCACTCTGTACACGGCACATCCCTGAACCCTGTACACAGCACACCCCTGAACCATGTACACAGCACACCCCTGAACCCTGCACTCTGTACATAACGCACCCCTAAACCCTGCACTCTGTACATAACGTACCCCTAAACCCTGCAATCTGTACATAACGCACCCCTAAACCCTGCAATCTATACGTAATGCACCCCTGAACCCTGCACTCTGTACATGGCGCACTCCAGATACAATCGGCCCCTTTGATGGTAACCATACTGGTAATGAGGCCCGCAATGAAAAGGAGTTTACCACCCCTGCCCTAGAGGAACCCTTAAAAAAACATTTTCAGGTCTCAGGGAACCATTACTAAAACCAATCCATTGGGGGTCAAGGGAAAATGGCTCTTACATCGGTGGTCAGTGGGAAGATTGCAACTCCCTACAGGTAGCTACAAATATTTTTGGTGTCATGTTGCTGACTCTGCCAAGTGGCGCTGGTCCCAGAATTATGCAGGCACCAACAGATGGGGCTGGGGGGGGGGGGTCAATCAGCCACAGCTCAAGGAACCCTTAGCAATCTCTGGAGGAACCCTAGGGTTTTCGATAAATAAAAAAATCTCACTATGAACATGCACAGCTGCTTGATGTACTGAAAGATTTTGGTGCTTTGCAACAGGTAGAGCCAGTACTGCGGGAGTTGAGAACGGAGCTGGTTGGAACAGTGGCTTTGCATGTGAATGGTAAACAATAGTAGATGAGAAAAGTCACCAAACTGCCTAGACACTGCAAACAATGTTTCTATAGCACATTCTCTCCTACTTGTGAAATCAGATGCTTAGAAGTTTGGTCCTCATGGGCAGACACTGTTCAGCTTCCTTCTATTATACGAGCATCCAACATCCTGTGGAAATTAAAGAAACCAGAGTAGCTCCACAGTAGCTAAGAAAAAAATCAACAAACTGCCAAGACACTTTAAGAAATGTTTCTACGTCACCTCTTCTCCTACTTGTGATATCAGAAGCTTTCTAGTATGGTCCAGCCTTCAGGGTGAATTAGGAGTTTGATCCACATGGGCAGACACTGTTCTGCTTCCTTACATTATAGAAGCATCCAACATTATTTGGTAAAAAAGAAACTGTAGTTAAGAGAAAGTCACTGAACTAGACATTGCAAGAAATGTTTCTATGGCACCTCTTCTCCTACTGACATCAGACGCTTAGGAGTTTGCTCCTCATGGGCAGACACTACTTCCTTCCATGATAGGAGCATTCAACATCATGTGGTAATTAGGAAACAATGGTAGCTAAGAAAAAGTCACCAAACTGCCAGGACACTGGAAGAAATGTTTCTACGACACCTTTTCTCCTACTTGTGACATCAGAATCTTAGGAGTTTGCTCCTCGTGGGCAGACACTGTTCTGCTTTTTTCCATTACAGGAGCATCCAACACTATGTGGTAAACAGGAAACAGTACCTGAAAAAAAGTCCCAAACTGCCTAGACAATGCTCAAAATGTTTTTACAACATCCTACTTGTGACATCAGACGCTTTCTAGTATAGTTCTGCCTTCAGGATCAATTAGGAAATTGTTCCTCATGGGCGGACACTATTCGGCTTCTTTCCATGATAGGCGCATCATGTGGTAATTACAAAAACACAGTAGCTGAGAAAAAGTCAAACTGCCAAGACCCTCTAAGAAATGTTTCTACAACACCTCTTCTCCTACTGTGTGACATCAGACGCTTAGGAGTTTGCGCCTCATGGGAGGACACTGTTCTGCTTCTTTCCATTATAGGAGCATCCAACATTATGTGGTAAAAAGGAAAGAGGAGTAGCTGAGAAAAAGTCACCAAACTGCCAAGCCACTGCAAGAAAATTTTCTGTGGCACCTCTTCTCCTACTTGTGACATCAGATGCTTAGGAGTTTGCTCCTCATGGGCAGACACTGTTCTGCTTCCTTCCATTATAGTAGCTTCCAACATCATGTGCTAATTAGGAAACAGTAGCTGAGAAAAGATCACCAAACTGCATGGACACTGCAAAAAATGTTTCTATTGCACCTTTTCTACTTGACATCAGACGCATTTAAGTATAGTCCTGCCTTCAAGATGAATTAGGAGTTTGCTCCTCATGAGCGGACACTGTTCTGTTTCCTTCCATTATAGGAGCATCCAACATTATTTGGTAGAAAGGAAACAGTAGTTGAGGAAAAAAAAACTAGACACTGCAAGAAATGTTTCTACGACACCTCTTCTACTTGTAACATCAAACACTTTCTAGTACAGTCCCGCTTTCAGGATTTATATTATACTAGGACTTTGCTCCTCATGGGTGGACACTGTTCTGCTTCCTTCCAATATAGGAGCATCCAACATCATGTGGAGGGAGATGCATGGTTAACCGCTTAAGATTATCCCACTACAGCTCTGCTCCAGAATACCTTAGCAGAAGTGCACGGGGCAACCATAATTCAGGACTTGAAGTGTGTCTAATATCAATACACAGCAGAGGAAGCCATTTTGACCATATGGCTAAAACTAAGCCTATCTGTTATGCAATGGCCAACCATGCCATAGTAGCACGTGGCCATGGCTCAGTCAATTGGAGGTTTTGAATGGCTGCCTCCAAATAACTTACCGACCAAAAACCAGTCTATGTTAACTACAGAAACCACGTCTCCTTTAACTCTCCTATACTGTGCCACAGATGTGAAAGGGAGATTCTAATTGGCCGCTATGGGCACCCAGGACCGTTCTCCCTTCAGACACCTCTCCATGAGATCCCATGGTCTCCCTAAATATGACTCCTGTCTGTCTGACTCATGTACTTGATAAATACTTAATGAAAAACATACCGACTCTGCTAAACAAAACAGATGATTCTATGTCTGAGCATTATGGATGGGGGCACGCTACATTAATCATTAATAATGAGGTGGAAAGGTCACCCGTGTCTTTGGTTCTCTTTTAAAAGCTTTGACGACAGAAGTGGCAGCTCCTGAAGCTTGCTGCGGGAACACACGGAGAAAGGAGGGTGCAACACAACCGAGCCAAGATGGGGTACAAAGTACGGCAACCCTACCCAACAAATCGGATGTCACTTTACTGAAGCCAGGCCTCAAAATGATGACTTGCGATCGGCTAGAATAAAAGGACTGCAGTTTGCAGATTAACGAAAATAAATGTTCTCCATCAATTAGGTAAAAAAATAAATAAATAAAAAAAACACATCTTACCTTGGCTTCACATTTGCGGTGACATGACAGATGACAAACTGAAAGTAGAAAAAGAGAAGTCAATTTTAGATAAAAAAATAAATAAATTATATATATATATATATACACACACACACACACACACACACAATCCAGAGGGTGAGGTGCACGCCAGTCTCAGTTGTGCTTAGCAATCATGCCTTCCCACAGGCTTCGATATAGAAAAAATTCAGAAGATGGGATTGCTGCACAAACGATTTATTAGAAAAAATCTAATCAAAAAAAAAAAAAGCTGAAGATTGTGGGTTCATGTCCCATCTATTTTTTTTTTTATGAAGTTTTTTCTAATAAATCGTTTGTGCAGCAATCCCATCTTCTGAATTTTTTCTATATATATAGATATATAGATCTATATATATATAGATCTATATATCTATATATATATCTATATATATATATATATATATATATATATATATATATATATATATATACACACACACACACACACACATATATATATATAAAATACACATTAGAAATACACTTTTTTTCCCCCTTAAAGAATTGTTCCCATTCCCTCTGTTCTCACCTGCCTATGGAGCCCAGAGAGCTGGGGGGAGGAGAAACAGCAACACACTTGTCTTTCCAGTGAATGGTTGTGCAGGGGGTGGGGCGTGTCAGCATAAGTTTAATCATTGGAGGAGAGCAGGCTGAGTTCCCAGCACAGCAAGAGAACTGACCACAGTGTGTGCTGTCATGCCTGGTGTGGTCAGTTTTTATTAAGAAAGCAGAAGGACTGGCATGTACACAGGTACACCAGGGATTTCACACAAAAAGGAAGCAATACAAACAGAACCGGATACTTTTTCATACAAGTTCATGGTACAGCAGGCACATCTCAGGAATATGAAGTGTTGGGTTTACATATCCTTTGAGAATGGTGTTGTCCCCATTAGCGGTAATCTACATATCACCCTAAAACCAGGCGAAAAACTATACGGCCAGTCTAAATACAGCCCAGCCAAAAACAAAATTGACATAGTAGCCCCCGTTTAGGACAAGGGGGCTATACACTTGTAGCACTAACCCCCGAAGGAGCTGCTGAATATTTTTGGGTCTTCACCGTCACCCCTTACCTGTAGTTTCACCATGTCCGGAGCTTAGAGTCTGTATTAGGCTTGGCGGTCGCCAATGTATGCACCAGTCACTTAACACTTTTAAATGAAGTAGCAGTAAAGAGGTAGAAGATGAGTTGCAGGGGAAGTTCAGATACCTTATGCAGATCACTCAGGAATTTGAGATCCTGAAGACAAACACACCTTCAGTCAACAGATCTTTGCTCACCCGGATAGGCCTCTCTCACTGACCCAACAGCCGGAATGACGCACAGACGAAAAGTCTCTGCCACAGGATTTAGAATTAGTTGCACGATTACACAGTACCAGAACCTTTAAGCCAACCCGGCAGTACTGTGAGGCAGGTTAGTTAGGTATAGGTGCATCCTCCAAGTAAGTTACCAGGCCCTCCCGAGAGACCAGCCTTCATCCTGGTTCTCTTCAGCAAGGGTCCTTCCCTGGATCTCCTCAGCTTGGCTCGGCTTCTTCCTAACAGGCAAGACAGCCTAAGGACCACCTCTGCGGTAGTAGGCCCCAGACAGGATTCTGGGCCTACTTATAGCCTTAGGCCATCATGGCCCCGAGGCAGGAGAAAAGTCACCACATGCCTCCTGGCCCTCCTGGCCTAAGGTAAGCGAGAGAAAAAATGGCGTCTGCCCCTTAAGTACCCTCTCCCAGAATGCACAGCGGTGAACCACCACCACTGGGCCGTTTCCAAGAAAGAAGAGCACTCAACACACTTTAGCCTGTTGCTCTTCCAGCACTGCCCTGTGGTGACAACGACACCTACAGACGACAGTGTGGAACTGCACGCAACACAGCCAATGCTGGAACAGAAACTGATTTAGCCATAATATTAAATCTGAACATACAGAACAGATACCCACTAAATTTACATGCAAGCGCCTGGTCAACAGGAGCAGGGCGCTACACACTGATATCATTTGTTACCCATAATAATGTTTGAAGACGTAATTCATACCCTTCTTGGCAATGCTAAAATGTATATGGTCCTGCCAATAAAACTTGGTGGCGGGTGGCTAGTCCCCCCCCCCCCCCCCCCAAAAAAAAAATATACCACCAGCCTCCACTGCGTTTGATTGCCACTCTAAGCTGTATCTGCTTTACAGACGTGAAAGTGAGGCACAAAATAAAGAGAAACTAGTTTCAGAGAGGCACACAGAGGAAAGTTCTCTTCAGCAGGACGTTTCATTTTGAAAGCAGATGTGTGAATTATAGAAAACCTTGCAAATAAACAAACTATGGCAGATCAGACAACAAAGATCTAGAGCACAAGATCCAGCCTGGGACGTACATAGATCCAGGAGAGGCCGTCCTGATGATGTACCTGACAAAGCTCAGGATCAAATCCTCCGCTATCCAGATGACCGGGGGGGGGACGAGACGAAACGTTTCTACCTGTTGTATTCAAATGACGGCTCTGCTTTCTCAGGAATCCCAAATTCTCTTGGCAGTCGCTCAACACTTCTCGACTGAACATGACTTCCAGTAACATAATAATCCCAAGTTCTTGTTGAGTCTATCAACAGGCAGAACCAGACAGGACCCAGGCCACCTACCTATTCTGCAATCAATGGGGAGAACCCACGTACAGGGGTCCAGCAGCACCACCGCCGCATCTGAAGGTACAGACAACTTTAAATGGGATTATTTATAGTGCATCTAAATCCAAGAATCAAAATGTAACCACTTGCCCTCCAGATGTTTTTACCCCCCCCTTCATGACCAGACCATTTTTTTTTGCTATTCAGCACTGCGCTACTTCAACTGACAATTGCGCGGTTATGCAACGCTGTACCCAAATTAAATTTATATCATTTTTTTTCCCCATGAATAGAGCTTTCTTTTGGCGGCATTTGATCACCTCTGTGGTTTTTATTTTTTGCTTTAAAAAAAAACAAAAAAACAACAATTTTAAAAAGTAAATAAATTAATTCCATTTTTTTTTTTACTTCCTGCTATAATACACATCCAATAAAAAAATAAATAAATAAAAGAATCGAATTTCTTTATACATTTAGGGCAATATATTCTGCTACATCCCAATAAGCGTATATTGATTGGTTTGCGCAAAAGTTGCAGCGTCTACAAAACTATGGGATATACAGTTAGGTCCATATATATATTTTGGACACAGGCACAATTTTAGATCTTTTCCAGGTATTTACCAAAACATACTTAAGTTATAATATCTCAAGTGAGGAAAGGAAAAAGGGATTTTAACGGTGCAATGTAACCAAATAATGATGAGAGAAGATTGTAACAAAAATATAAAAATGTAATTTTTAATAAATTTTAAAAAAGGCACATATAAACATTTATCAATAGAAAGGTAGGCAGGGATTCATATGAATGGTGGTCATAACAAACAGGTCAAGTTGAAAGAAACATTGCACATTATCCTGACATGTTTTGCTGTATGCTTCTTCAGGGAGACGAAGTGTCTAAATGACCGAATTTCGACCGATTTTTCGTATACTGTCTGGCCAGCATTAGTGTGGTATTTGCATTTGGAATCTATTGCTGTGAACCTACATCATGCGTTCAAAGGAGCTGTCCATGCAAGTTAAACAGGCCATTTTTTTAGATTGTACGCTCTAATGAGCAGGGCCCTCCGATTCCTCTTGTACCAAATTGTAATGTAACTGTAATGTTTGCCTTTATTTTGTTAAGCGCTGCGCAAACTGTTGGCACTTTATAAAAACGGTATAATAATAATATAATAATTGCAAGGCTTCAAAAACGAAACAAACCCATCAGAGTGATAGCAGCAACATTAGGAGTAGCCAAATCAACAGTTTGGTACATCCTGATGAAAGAAGGACGCACTGGTGAGCTCAGCAACATAAAAAGTCCTAGAGGTCCACGGAAGACAACAGTGGTGGATGATCGCAGGATCCTTTCTATGGTAAAGAGAAACCCATTCACAACATCCAGACAAGTGAAGGACACTCTCCAGGAGGTGAGCGCATCATTGTCAAAGTCTACAATCAAGAGAAGACTTCACAAGAGCAAATACAGAGGGTTCACCACAAGGTGCAAACCATTCATAGGCCTGAAGAATAGAAAAGCCAGATTAGACTTTGCCAAAAAACATCTAAAAAAGCCAGACCAGTTTTGGAAAAGCATTCTTTGGACGGATGAAACTAAGATTTATTTGTACCAGAATGACGGAAAGAAAAAAGCGCGGAGAAGGCTTGGAACAGCTCATGATCCAAAGCACACAACGTCATCTGTGGTCACATGGTGGGGCCTGCAGTGTGATGGCATGGGCATGCATGGCTTCCAGTGGCACTGGGTCATTGGTGCTTATTAATGATATGACAGAAGACAGAAGCAGCCGGATGAATTCTGCATTTCTTAATGATATACTGTCTGCCCAGATTCAGCCAAATGCAGCAAAGTTGATTGGATGGCGCTTCACAGTACAGATGGACAATGATCCAAAACACACTGCAAAAGCAACCCAGGAGCTTTTGAAGGAAAAGTAGTGGAATATTCTGCAATGGCCGAGTCAGTCAACTGATCTCAACCCAATTGAGCATTTCACTTGCTGAAGGCAAAACTAAAGGCAGAAAGACCCACAAACAAAGAACAACTGAAGACAGCTGCAGTTAGAGCCTGGCAAAGCATCAGAAAGGAGGAAACCCAGTCTTTGGTAATGTCCATGGGTTCCAGACTTCAGACAGTCATTGCCAGTAAAGAATTCTCAACAAAATATTAAAAACTAACATTTGATTTATGATTAAATTAATTTGTCCAATTACATTTGAGCCCCTGAAAATGAAGGGGGGGGGACGGGGACTGTGTATAAAAATGGCTGCAGCTTCTAAAATTTGTACTTGATATTTATGTTCAACCCCTTGAATTAAAGCTGAAAGTCTGCACTTCAAATTCATTTGGATTGTTTCATTTAAATTTTATGTTGGTTGCCAAAAATATTAAAAGTGTGCCTGTGTCCAAAATTATATGGACCTAACTGTATGTATACTGGATTTTTGTATTATGTGTGTGTGTTTTTATATATATATATATATATATACACACATATACACACACACACACACACTAGTACTTGCGGCGAATTAGCGACTTGTACCTGGACTGCGATATTACAGCTGACACTTTGTGGGAACCAGTGACATTAATACAGTGATCAGTGCTAAAGATATGCACTGTCACTGTACTAATGATGCTGGCTGGGAAGGGGTTAAACATCAAGGGCCATCAAAGGGTTAAATTTGTGCCTAAACATGGTTTTTGTGTGCTGCTTTCACTAAGGGAAGGGATGGATTTTTTTTTTGTCCCTTCAAAACAGCAGGTGCCAGCGAACATCTATTGGCTGGCACCAGGTGATCGGCATGTTCTGTGTCAAATCACAGTACAGGCGTGGCACCAGTGGCCCGGGCACGCACCCCCTACCCAGAACTCCTGGATCACGTACTAGGAATGTGATCCGGCGCAGGAGAGCCGCTCTGCCGCCGTATAACAAAGCTATGCAGTCGGCGAGCCGTTAAAGGTCAGCAGTCACAGTATTTATTTCTGCTGACTTTTCATTTTTTCATTCTATGGTAACGATACTTTTTAAATGATGCTAAAAGCAATATTTGAGTTGAGTTATCAACTTCATCGTGAACCCCCCCCCCCCCCCCCCATTCTCCTCACCCAAATAAAAATGGTGTTTTATTGGCACCACCCAATCCTGTTCCAAACTTTCAACATCTAATGAAAACACATTTTGGGGAGTGTCGGAGGATTTTCCACGAAGGTCCCAATAATTGCACCCCCCCAGGCCAGGCAGAGCGCCGTCCTGTACAATCCAGTCATTGTGCCCGCTGCGCTCGGTGCACCTGGCCTAACGCGGGGGGATTTAGCACAGGAAGTAACACGTTTGGGTTAGGTTGGGCTCAGCTCGCCTTTCATGGCTCTGCGGCAACCAACCCCCCCTCCCCCCCCCAATCCCCCACATGAGCCGCAGAGCGGGCGCCAGCAATTTCAGGGGTGCCGTGTACACAGCGAACTTCCTGCAATTTCAGAACAGACGCACCAATTCTACGAAACGCGGGACATCTTATTACCTTCTGTTATTATAAGGAACACTCCCCCCACCCTTGATGATGGGATCTGAGCAAAATCTTAAAGGGGAACTCAAATGTATTTTCAAATTCTTATTAAACCTTTTCTTGAGAGTCTTTAACCACTTGCCTATCGGGCACTTATACCCCCCTTCCTGCCCAGGCCAAATTTCAGCTTTCTGCACTTTCACAATTTGAATAACAATTGTGCGGTCGTGCAACACTGTAACCATATGAAATTTTTATCATTTTTTTCACACAAATAGAGCTTTCTTTTGGTGATATTTATTCAACAGTGGGGGTTTTATTTTTTGCTAAATAAACGAAGACTGAAAAATTTGAAAAAAAAAAAAATTTTTATAGTTTCTTATAATATTTTGCAAACAGGTATTTTTTTCCTCTTTCACTGATGAGGTGGCATTGGTGGGCACTGACGAGGCGGCACTGATGGGGCGGCACTGAGGAGGAGGCACTTATGGGCACTAATAGTCACTGATGGACACTGATAGGCGTCACTGGTGGGCACTGAGGAGGTGGCACTGATGGGCGCTGATGAGGCGGCACTGAGGAGGAGGCACTGATGGGCACTAATAGGAACTGATGGACACTGATAGGCAGCACTGGTGGGCACTGACGGGCGCTGATGAGGCGGCACTGAGGAGAAGGCACTGATGGGCACTAATAGGAACTGATGGACACCGATAGGCGGCACTGAGGAGGAGGCACTGATGGGCACAGATTGGCAGCACTGGAGGGCACTGTTGGGACTGCACTGATAATCAGTGTAGATGTCCCTATTAGAGAAGTCGGTTAAGGTGTGCCGATAACCAGCTTCTATTTACGTCCGTGATCAGCTGTGATTGGACAAAGCTGATCACGTGGTAAAGAGCTGCCGATTTGCTCTTGACCCCAATCTGTTCTCAGCAGTGTCCTCCGGACACTGCAATCACAGAGGGAGCTGCCTGCGCCCTGCAGTGGGTGGGATCACAGCACGCTGTCATATGACGCCCTCCAAGAACTAGCCAGCCGTGCTGTAGTTGTAACTCAGCTAAAGTGCGGTCATCATGTGGTTAATAAAAATTGATTGTTTGCTTGGTTGATGTTCCATATTTTAAAAGGAAATCATTGTACAAAAATTTGTATGAAAATACTCTGAACATTCGATGAACCTGATGAAAGGCATTTTGAACTTTCATTTGATTATAAAGCGATATTAAACCCAAAAGCAAACATTTATTATATTGCAAGCTGCAATACATTACATTTTTTATTTTAGGGTTAATACTGCTTAAAATCACTGGTAATCTCCAGCACACCTGTGATTGACAGCCTCAGCTCTGTTCCTGTGTGAAGGGGGTGTGTGTCCCTCCCTCCAATCAGCTCTCAGCAAACCTGCCCCCCTCACTACCCTTTGCGCCCAAAGCCCATCCTTTTTTAAATCAATTACAGCCTCATGTGCTTAAAACAAAAACAAAAAAAAACCCCCATAGAAATCCATGCGTCCGGTGCCCTGTATGGAGATTAGGGGCCGGGCACATGGATTAGGAGGGTCAACACTGGTCACCAGGATTATTATTATTATACAGGATTTATAAAGCGCCAACAGTTTGCACAGCGCTTTACAATATAGAGGGAGACAATACACCAACAGTACAATTCAAAACAAGAGGGTTAGAGGAGCCCTGCTCCTGCGAGTTTACAATCTCAGGAGGGAGGGGCTGGTGAAACAAAAAAGGTGGGGACTTTGAGGGATAAAATGATGAGGGGAGTAGAAGATTTGGTTGTTATATGGAGGCAGGATAGGCCACCGTGAAGAGATGAGTTTTTCAGGGATCGCCTAAAAGTGGACAGAGTAGGAGATAGCTGGACAGATTGGGGGTAGTGAGTTCCAGAGGATGGGAAAGGCTCTGGAGAAGTCCTGGAGATGAGACAAGTGAGCTAGAGACCAGGAGGTTTTGAGAGGACGGTTTGGGTGATATTTGGAGACAAGATTGTTGATGTAGCTCGGGGCAGAATTGTGAATGGCTTTGCAGGTTATTCTTAGCATTTTGAATTTTATTTGTTGGGCAATGGAAAGACAGTGGAGGGATTGACGGAGAGGATTAGCAGCTGGAAACCATGAGGAGAAACACATAGTCCCTACAGGACCTCAGATCATGTGCTTAGTGTCCCCAAATAGGAGTTTCTCATCCTCGTTTTTTTTTTTTACAAACTAGAATCTCTGGTCCTTTCATGCCTCCTGTGATTGCCTGCAGTCTGATCTTTGGTCTTATGGTGTCTGGTTGACCACCAGAACCATTATCAATTGCAATATATTTTGGGAAGGCTCCGATATTCATTTGGACAGCACCCCCTGAGGAAGCCCCAAATTTAGGGCGAAACATGTTGCGAACCACACAATCGTTCTGTACCTTTAAGGACTGTACTGTAGGAGTCTTTTTCTAGTGCAACTGCGTTGTTTTTATGTATTAATAAAATGTATACTTTTTTAATTAATTTTTACTATTGATTTAATATGTACCCAAAAAATCCCACAATCTCCAATATACAAATTGGCAGAGAGGAGTGGCGGACACTGAACGGTGAGTAAGGTGGAGGAGTCTGGCAGCAGCATTCGTGATAGACTGAGGAGGGGATAACTTGCGGAGAGGTAGGCCCATGAGGAGGGAGTTACAATAGTCAAGGCGAGAGATAACGAGGGAGTGAATAAGTTGCTTAGTGGTGTCAACCGTTAGAAAGAGGCGTATTTTGGAGATGTGTCGGAGGTGAAGTCTGGACGATTTGGATAGTGATTGGATTTGGGGCTGAAAGGACAGGTCAGAGTCTAGGATTACACCTTGTACCCTGGCATGTTGGGGGGGACTGATGGTTGTATTATTGATCTTGATGGAGAAGTCGGGCTGGAGGAAAAATTATGAGCTCGGTTTTAGGAAGATTGAGTTTGAGGAAGTGGTGTGACATCCATGTTGATATATCAGTTAGTAAGTTAGTAATGGGAGAGGAGAATGAAGGAGTGAGGTGTGGAGTAGAGAGATGGAGTTGGGTGTCGTCAGCATAGAGGCGGTACTGGAAGGCATTGGAGTTGATTAACTGACCAAGAAAGGAGGTGTAGATGGAGAAGAGAAGGGGTCTGAGGACAGAACATCGAGGTACCCCTACAGAAAGAGGAAGAGGAGAGGAGGAAACAGAGTTATAGGTCACACTGAAGGAGCGCGGTGGTAGATAGGAGGAGAACCAGGAGAGAGCGGAGTCTTGAAGGCCAAGAGAGTGGAGTTTTTTGAGGAGATGTTCAACAGTATCAAAGGCTGCAGGGAGGTCGAGTGAAAATGTAGACAAAGAAAGAATTACTCCTGCGCTCGTGAAGGCGTTGTTGGTAGAGTGTAGTAGTACTTACAAAAGAAGAAAAATAGAAGAAGATGATCATGCGTGTCCTGCTGCCTAAACTGACCAGGGGTGGTCCGAAGAAGGCCAAGTGGAAGAAAAGAGGTGGAAGGTGCGTGATCAAACGCTTGGATCAAGATGATACAATTTATTCATACACAAAATACATAAATGCATATAAAAAAAAGTTCCTACGTATACATAAAAGCTGGGTTACAAAATATACACATTTAGAAATTAAAAGTTAGACATGCCCATGCAAGGACAAGTACTCAAAGGTGGGCTTTTAGGAAGATTGAGTCTGAGGAAGTGGTGTGACATCCATGTTGATATGTCAGTTAGTAAGTTAGTAATGCGAGAGGAGACTGAAGGAGTGAGGTGTGGAGTAGACTCAGTAGAGAGATGGAGTTGGGTGTCGTCAGCATAGAGGTGGTACTGGAAGCCATGGAAGTTGATTAACTGACCAAGAAAGGAGGTGTAGATGGAGATGAGAAGGACAGAACCTTGAGTTATCCCTACAGAAGGAGGAAGTGGAGAGGAGGAAACAGAGTTTTAGGTCACACGGAAGGAGCGCTGTGATAGGTAGGAGGAGAATCAGGAGAGAGCGGACTCTTGAAGGCCAAGAGAGTGGAGTTTTTTGGAGGAGATGGTCAACAGTATCAAATGCTGCGGGGAGGTTGAGCAGTACGATTATGGAGTCGTGGCCATTGGTTTTAGCAGTTAGTAGGTCATTAGTGAGCTTCAGTAGGGCTGTTTCAGTGGAGTGTAGCAAGCGAAAGCCAGACTGTAAGGGGTCAAGGAGGTTGTTGTTAGTGAGTAAGGGGTCAAGAGAGAGTATGAAATCTCTCCAGCGGGAACACAAACCGCAATAAAAACTCGACCGGGGTCCCACTCCTTCCACATTCTGTGCAAAACTAAGGAAAAAAAGTTTTGGCTTTAAAAACCCCTTAGATAACAGATCTTGGCACAAAAATGGACTATTCAAAATGAAAAAAATAAATAAATAAATAAATAAAGGTTTTGGCCTTAGAAACACTTTAAGGGTTTGTCTTCCTGTGTTTGACATGTACTTGAAAACACACATTAAAACGCAGGTCATCTGATTCCAAGCGACTTCAATGGAAAAATGGATGATGGGTTTGCAGGGGTGCTTGATCTGATCAGGGTTGGGGGGGGGGGGGGGGGGCAATGCATGCTAGCACATTATGCCTTTGCCTTGCAGGTAAGAAAAAAAAAAAAAAAAAAGATTGTGAGTTCCTATGAGCTGGGAACCACGATCGCTCATCTCCTATAGTCAGTCCCATCCCCCGCAGTTAGAACACACACACAGGGAACACAGTTAAACCCCTTGATCGCCCCCTAGTGTTAACTCCTTCCCTGCCAGTGACATGTATACAGTAATCAGTGCATTTTTATAGCACTGATCGCTGTATAGTTGTCAATCGACCTAAAAATGTGTCAAAAGTGTCCGATGTGTCCGCCATAATGTCACAGTCTCGATAAAAATCACAGATCGCCACCATTACTAGTAAAAAAAAAAAAAAAGATAATAATAAAATAATAATAGAAATGCATTAAATCTATCCCCTATTTTGTAGACGCTATAACTTTTGCGCAAACCAATCAATATACGATTATTGCTATTTTTATTACCAAAAATATGTAGAAGAATTCATATCAGCCTAAACTGAGGAAAAATTAGCTTTTTTAAAAAAAAAAAAAAAAAAATGGGGCTATTTATTACAGCAAAAAGTACAATTTTTTTTTTTTTTTTTCAAAATTGTCGCTCTTTTTTTTAATTTATTTATAGCGCAAAAAATAGAAACCGCAGAGATGATCAAATACCACCAAAAGAAAGCTCTATCTGTAGGAAAAAAAAGGACGTCAAGTTTGTTTGGGTACAGCGTCGCACGGCCGCACAATTGTCAGTTAAATTGACGCAGTGCCTTATCGCAAAAAATGGCCTGGTCATGAAGGGGTAAAACCTTCCAGAGGTCAGCTTTAGTAAGCAGTGATATCATTTCATTTCCCGTGACCCGTCCCACCCAGGCTGGAAGTGACCAAGTGGCCAAAACGGCAATAGTCAGAGGCCTGGGGTGATAGACTGGGGGGGGGGGGGGGCAGGATAACCTTTCGCCCCCTTTCAGGAGACCCGTGTCATGTGGGGAAGGTGTGACGGCCGTGGCGGCCTTCTGTTCTGCATTAGTGGCTCAGTGGCCAGCGATGAACATGTATGTGAAATATGTGAATTGGCCCCGTGACGTGACGTGCAGCCAGACGCCAGGAAATTCTTCACATATACAGCAGAAGAGAGAGAACAGCGCAGGCATAATAGCAGTTATAATTGAATCACAACATTCCACCTAATCATAGGAAATGGGGGGGGGGGGGGATAAAGATGGGTCTGAAAAGCTGCATTAACCCCACCGCTGCCGGACCTCCGCAACAAGCTTGTACAAGCAGCAGCTTAACGGCTATGAAAGGACTACAATTCCCAGCAAGGCCTGCATAGGACCAGAATGATCCTCCAGTGCCGCTACTGCGATCCAACTGTGAATTTTAAAGTGGAACTTCACTCCCTCGATCGACATTATTATTATACATCCATGGCTCCCAACTGTCCCCGATTTCGAGGGACTGTCCCTGATTTCGAGGGACTGTCCCTGATTTGGAGCAATGTCATTCTGTCCCTCTTTCCTCCTCATTTGTCCCTCATTTTGGTCTGATCTATATAGATGTATATAAAATGCACTTTTTTTCTATCAAAAAGTGTTTCCCAGCGCTAAACCTTTCATCTGATTTCTAAATTGCTGCATTTGTAAATTCCAAAAGCCAATATAAAGGAATATTAGTGGTAAAAAAAAAAAAATCTTGTGGGTTTAATCAATCTTTTTGTTTTGTTGTTCAATTCTCCTTTAAAGGGGCGTGGCAGGGGGTGTGTCCTATGCCTGCATGCTTTTGCTGATAGGTGTCCCTCATTCCCATCTCAAAAAGTTGGGAGGTATTACACAGGAATTATATACAGTGCTGCTGGAAAGTATTCACAGCGCTTCACTTTTTCCACATTTTGTTATGTTACGGCCTTATTCCAAAATGGATTAAATTCATTCTTTTTCCTCAAAATCAACCCATGTGGCCAAGATTTCCCCTGATGCCCGGGCCTATCCTGTGTCCGCCCACCCCCTCCGCAGCGCTGCCTGCTTCACTCCTCCCCTCTACTGCGGGATGCCGCTGCTGGCACACGGGGGGGGGGGGGGGGGGCTTCAGGATGGAGAGCTGGGGAAGGGGGCAGTATATGTGTCATTTACTGGCTCCTTCCTTGTCCTAGCGAACAAAGTGAGTGATCAGTACAGATCACTCCTGTGTCCATTCATAACTGAAGCATAGTAAACTGTATTTACTATGCTCCAGTTTGTGAATGAACAGGAAGCCGCTCAGCACAGAGCAACAGGGCATCCGGAAAGTATTCACAGTGCTTCACTTTTTCCACATTTTGATACGTTACGGCCTTATTCCAAAAGGGATTCAATTCATTATTTCCCTAAAAATTCTACAAACAATACCCCATAATGACAACGTGAAAGAAATATGTGTGAAATCTTTGCAAATTTAATAAAAATTTAAAAAAAAACGAAATGTGTATTGTTTTTTAGACAAGTAGCAGAATACATTTTGGCCTAAATTTCTGAGGAAATTAGATTTATTTTTTTTGGGATATATATTATAGCAGATTTTTTTTTTTTTTTTAATTCAATATTTTTCATTCATATAATAAAAAATAAAAAACCCCAGAGATGATCAAATACCATCAAAAGAAGGCTCTATTTGCTTGAAAAAAAAAATGGTGTAAATTTAATTTGGGTACAATGTTGCATGACCGCGCAATAACCAGTTAAAGTAGCACAGCGCTGAACAGCAAACAAGGCCCTGGTAACGAAGGGGGAAAAACCTTTCCGGGGCTGAGGTGTTTAATCTCTTCACCGGCCCTTTAAGAGGTTATTGACGCCGGGAGGCGGAGCAGGGCTTAACCACTTCCCACCCAACCCACAGTCAAATGACGTCCTCAGGAGGGATCTCCCATCTTGGGCGGGCGTCATACGATGTCCTGGGCTTCCCGGCCATCTAGGGCGTGCGCCTGCCGCGTCACTCAGGAGCCAGTGCACGGCGGGCGCAATGTCCGCTGGCACCCGCGATTGCTGGTAACAGAGCCAGGATGTGGATCTGTGTGTGAAAGGAGACCGATCATGTGTTCCCAATACAGAGGAACATCGATCAGCCTCCTCCCCTTGCGAGTCCCCTCCCCCTACAGTTAGAATCACTTCCTAGGTAACACATTTAACCCCTTGATCGCCCCCTGTTTAACCCCTTCCCTGCCAGTGACATTTATACAGTAATCAGTGCATTTTTATAGCTCTGATCCCTGTATAATTGTCAATGGTCCCAAAATAGTGTCAATAGTGTCTGTCCGCTGCAATGTCACAGTCATGATTAAAGAAAAAAAAAAAAAAATGAAAAAAAAAAAAAAAAAAAACGCAGATCGTTGCCATTACTAGTAAAAAAAATAAAAAATAATAATAATAATAACAATGCCATAAATCTATCCCCTATTTTGTAGGCGTTGTAACTTTTATGCAAACCAATTAATATACGCTTATTGCGTTTTTCTTTTACCAAAAATATGTAGAAAAATACATAACGGCCTAAACTGAGTTTTTTTTTTTTTTTTTAATTGGAATATTTATTATAGCAAAAAATAAAAAATATTGTGTTTTTTTTCAAACTTGTCACTCTTCTTTGGTTTACAGCGCAAAAAATAAAAACCGCAGAGGTGATCAAATACCACCAAAAGAAAGCTCTATTTATGTGTGTGTGTGGGGGGGGGGGTGATAAAAATGTCATTTGGGTACAGTGTAGCATGACCTGTGCAATTGTCATTCAAAATACGACAGCGCTAAAAACTCACGTGATCCGAAAAGCTTTCGGTTGGGCACCGGTAACGGTGGCGGGTGCACTCCCGGCACAGCTGTAATTGACTGAAATCCATGCAAAAATTAGTCGTCTCTCGACGCCTGGTCCTAGGCCACATATCGGCCAGCGCCAAGGGGTTAAAAATCAATTAGATCATAATTTATTTTTTTATTCTGGTGTTTGATGTGAACAATAACTCAAGCTCACGACCTGTATCTGCAGGATTGTATGCATTGCACTGCTACCCCACGATTGGTTCATTAGATAGTTGCACACATAAGCAGGTGTGCACAGCTGTCCAGGACAGGTTCTCTTTAGAAATCCGCTCTGACAATCAGAACCAATTCCCCAACGTCCAGCAGGAAAACGTAAACGCTCAACAGCTTCAAAAGAGGTTCTTGGAGGCCGTGCCGTGCAATAATGCGCAGTTCATTGTTGTGCTTCCTCGGCTCTCCTTAGGTGGGGTCGCCGTTTCCTTTCCGTTCGCCATTAATGAGGTAACAATCTGTTCAATCAACATCCGAAGCCGGGGGGGGGGGGGGAAACGTTCGCTGACATGATCGTCCTCCTGAATCCGCGGGAGTTCTCGGCCTCCGTTGCAGCCTTTCCATGGATTTCACAGTACAGTAAAAACCTTGGTTGGAGAGCGTTTTGCAAGACAAGCAACATTTTTTAATACATTTTGACTTGATATACAAGTAACATCATATCACAACTAAGTATAAAAGAGAAGAGAGGCGCCTCTAAGTGTAGCAATATGGTTACATTTAATCAGGGTTTTTTTTTCCAGGGGAACCTTGATGGAACTCCGTACCACCACCTCTGGCTCAGACCCTCTGGTGCCTGCTCACCACAATCACTTGTAAACACATTAGTCTGGTTTCTGTGTTTACAAGTGACAGCTCTGCACTCTGTATGTAATGCAATCCTGGTATTTAATGCCCCTTTAAGACCCTTCTACTGTTTTCGTGAAATTTGACTGACCACACCCACTATTTGATGTGATTTGGAGGGTGTGTGTAGGGGGAGGGGTTTTGTGGGGCTGTGGTTAAGTTCCAGCACCTATTGTTTGAGAAAAAAAAAAGCACTGTATTTAATGAAGGTACAACATTTAGCAACATATTGCTACACTTAGAAGCAAAATCCAGCAGAAGCTACAGAGTATAAAAAGAGAAGAGAGGCGCCTCTAAGTGTAGCAATATGTTTCTAAATGTTGTACCTTCATTAAATGTAACCATATTGCTACACTTAGAGGCGCCTCTCTTCTCTTTTATACTCTGGAGCTCCTGCTGGATTTTGCTTCTAATCCCCTTGTTGATGGACATTTTATGGTTACACAACCGATCACATTGCTATAATCTTTTTATATTGACTATAAACTGAAGGACTTGTGAATAAATGGTTGTGGAAGAATCGTCTGAGTTTCCATTATTTCCGGTGTTTTATTTTTAGCTAAACAAACGAAAAAAAAGACGGAACGTTTTGAAAACCAAAACATTTTTCTTAGTTTCTGTTAAAATTTTGCAAATAAGTAATTCTTCTCTTTCACTGATGTGTGCCAATGAGGCTTCATTGATAAGACACTGATGGGCAATGATAGGCTGCACTGATGGGCACCAATGAGGAGACACAATGATGGGCACTAATGAGGAGACACGGATGGGCACTAATGAGGAGACACGGATGGGCACTCATGAGGAGACACGGATGGGCACTCATGAGGAGACACTGATGGGCACCCATGAGGAGACACTGATGGGCACCCATGAGGAGACACTGATGGGCACCCATAGGCGTGCGCAGCCTATTGCATTAGGGTGTGCACCCGAAAGCTCAAGCACACATACATATATATATATTGTCAAAAGTATTGGGACGCCTGCCTTTACACGCACATGAACTTTAATGCCGTCTTAGTCCGTAGGGTTCAATATTGAGTTGGCTCCGCCCTTTGCAGCTATAAAAGCTTCAACTCTTCTAGAAAGGCTGTCCACAAGGTTTAGGAGTGTGTCTATGGGAATGTTTGATCATTCTTCCAGAAGGGCATTTGTGAGGTCAGGCACTGATGTTGGATGAAAAGGCCTGGCTCGCAGTCTCCACTCGAATTCATCCCAAAGGTGTTCTATCGGTTTGAGGTCAGGACTCTGTGCAGGTCAGTCAAGTTCCTCCACCCCAAACTCGCTCATCCATGTCTTTATAGACCTTGCTTTGTGCACTGGTCCAAATCATTTGGTGGAGGGGGGATTATGGTGTGGAGTTGTTTTTCAGGGGTTGGGTTTGGCCCCTTAGTTCCAGTAAAGGGAGCTCTTAAGGCGTCAGCATACCAAGACATTTTGGACAATTTCATGCTCCCAACTTTGAGGGAACAGTTTGGGGATGACCCCTTCCAACATGACTGCTCCCCAGTGCACAAAGCAAGGTCCATAAAGACATGGACTTAGCAGGGGTGGTGGGAAATTAACTTCAAGTGCAATAATTCACATTATAACTGTAACTAAAACATATACAATTAAGTGTAACACTCTAAAAAATAAAAATTCCAAAGTGCTATAATGGTGTGAACCTCCCAACTAAAAAGTTGTTGCACTCGAAGGTAATTTGTATTGCAATTATCTGTAGAGGGGTTTCCACCATCCCTGCTAAGGCAGCACTGATGGGCACTAATAGGCTGCACTGATTGGCAGCGTTGATGGGCACTAATTGGTAGCACTGATGTGCACTGATAGGTGGCACTGATAGGTAGCACTGATTGGCACTAATGGGCACTGATTGGCACTGATAGGTGGCACTGATAGGTGGCACTGATGGGCACTTATATGCATCACTGATGGGCTCTTATTGGTAGCACTTATGGGCACTGATAGGCTCTGATTCGCAGCACTGATTGGCAGCACTGATCTACACTGATTGGCACTGATAGGCAGCACTGATTGGAAGCACTGATGGGCACTGATAGGCTGCACTGATAGGCAGCACTGATGGGCACTGACTGGCAGCACTGATGGGCACTGGTAGGTGGCACTGATAGGCAGCACTGATGGGCACTAATTGTCAGCACTGATTGATACTGATAGGCAGCACTGATGGGCACTGATATGCAGCACTGATGGGCACTGATATACAGCACTGATGTGCACTGATTGGCAGCACTGATGGGCAGCACTTATGGGCACTGATAGGCAGCACAGATGGGCACTGATATGCAGCACTGATAGGCAGCATTGGTTGGCACTGATTTACAGCATTGGTTGGCACTGATAGGCAGCATTGGTTGGCACTGATAGGCAGCACTGGTTTGCACTGATAGGCAGAATTGGTTGGCACTGATAAGTAGCACTGGCACAGATCGGCAGTACTGGTTGGCACTGATAGGCAGCACTGGCACTGATAGGCAGCATTGGTTGGCACTGATAGGCAGCACTGGTTTGCACTGATAGGCAGAATTGGTTGGCACTGATAAGTAGCACTGGCACAGATCGGCAGTACTGGTTGGCACTGATAAGCAGCACTGGTTTGCACTGATAGGCAGCACTGGTTTGAATTGGTTGGCACTGATAGGCAGAATTGGTTGGCACTGATAAGCAGCACTGGCACGGATAGGCAGTACTGGTTGGCACTGATAGGCAGCATTGGTTTGCACTGATTGGCAGCATTTGTTGGCACTGATTGTCAGCATTCGTTGGCACTGATTGGCAGCATTGGTTGGCACTGATTGGCAGCACTGATGGGCACTGACTGGCAGCACTGATGGGCACTAATAGGCAGCACTGATATGCAGCACTGATGGGCACTGATTGGCAGCACTGATAGGCAGCATTGTTTGGCACTGATTGACAGCATTGGTTGGCACTGATTTACAGCATCGGTTGGCACTGATAGGCAGCACTGGTTTGCACTGATAGGCAGCACTGGTTGCAACTGATAGGCAGAATTGGTTGGCACTGATAAGCAGCACTGGCACAGATAGGCAGAACTGGTTGGCATTGATAGGCAGCATTGGTTGGCACTGATAAGCAGCAGTGGCACTGATAGGCAACAGTGGTTGGCACTGATAGGCGGCACTGGTTTGCACTGATAGGCAGGATTGGTTGGCACTGATTGGCAGCATTGGTTGGCACTGATAGGCAGCATTGATTGGCACTGATTGGCAGCATTGGGTGGCACAGATAGGGGAGAGGAGGAGTTTCACATTCAGCAGATGGTGAGAATTGCCAGAGCTGTTCAGTGTATGAAACTGTCAGATAATGACACTGCATGCAGGGGGAGAGACACAGCTGTTAAAAGTCAGCGGTGATGCTGGTGGTGGGCGGGACTGAACAGTTACCAAACACCATCCAATAGGATGGGTCTGGGCGGGCCGCTACATTTCTCTGGCTCCGCCCCCTCTCTGAAGCAGCCCAATCATTGGCTGGTGTTGCCGCTTTATCCCGCCCACCCCCGACATCGCGGCTGAGTTGTGATGACTTACAACTCAGCCACGATGTCGGGAGTGGGCGGGACCAAGCGCTATAAACACAAGCCAATGTTTGTGCTTCAGAGAGGGGGCTGGGCCACATACAAGTAGCGGCCCGCCCAGACCCCATCCCATTGGCTGGTGTTTGATGGCCGTTCTGTCCCGCCCACCCCCGACATCACCATGACATTAAGACAGCTGGTCTCACTTCCTGCATGCAGTGTCATTATCTGACAGTTCCATACACTGATCAGCTCTGGCAATTCTCACGCTCTGCTGCCTGTGAAACTGTTTCACAGGCAGCGCGGGCCACACACTCTCTTAGATGCAGCATTTTGGGGCAAATCTCTGGACACAGCACGGGGTGATTAGGGTGTGCCCAGGCACACCTGGCACACCCGGTGCGCACGCCTATGTGGGCACCCATGAGGAGACACTGATGGGCACCCATGAGGAGACACTGATGGGCACCCATGAGGAGACACTGATGGGCAATGATAGGCTGTACTGATGGGCACCCGTGAGGAGACACTGATGGGCACCCGTGAGGAGACACTGATGGGCACCCATGAGGAGACACTGATGGGCACCCATGAGGAGACACTGATGGGCACCCATGAGGAGACACTGATGGGCAATGATAGGCTGTACTAATGGGCACCCGTGAGGAGACACTGATGGGCACCCCTGAGGAGACACTGATGGGCACCCATGAGGAGACACTGATGGGCACCCATGAGGAGACACTGATGGGCAATGATAGGCTGTACTGATGGGCACCAATGAGGAGACACTGATGCGCCCTAATAAGGAGACGCTGATGGGTTGTACTGATGGGCACTAATAGGCAATGATAGGCTGCACTGATTAATGAGGAGATGGTGATGGGCACCAATGAGGAGACACTGATGGGCAATGATAGGCTGTACTGATGGGCACTGATCAGTGCCCTGAATATCAGTGTAAATAATGTGTTGACAGGTTTGCTGGTTAACAGCAATTCTTCCCTCACACAGACACAGTGCGTGAGGAAAGGAATGCTGATAACCGACAAGTATGTTTACATGTGATTGGACACAGCTGATCACATGGTAAAGGGCCGCTGTGATTGGCCTTTTATAGCAATCCGAGATCAGTTGTGTCCAAAGGACACAGCGGTCACACAGTATGTCAGATGCGTGCTGCCGGGGGCAAACGGGGGGCATGGTTCTGGAAGGTCATCCATGGACGCCCTCCCAGAACTGGATGACTGCACTGTAGCCGTCTTTTGGCTGCAGCGCGGTCGGAATGTCGTTAATCCACATTAAAATATACACACAAACCATGTGATCAAAACAACATCTCAAGCTACACATCTGTAGCACAATTGTACATAAGACGCAGTGACCTCCAAAGCTCTGAAGAAGTTCATGGGGATCCTAGCTGACTTACATGTTTCAAGGGGTATACCCTCTTCATCAGGGCTTTGGCTCTGATGAAGAGGGTATACCCCTCGAAACACGTAAGATAGCTAGGATCCCTGTGAAGTTCTCCTGAGCTTTGGAGTATGCTGAGTCTTATGTACAGCTGTGCTACAGATACAGTATGTAGCCTGAGATGCTGCTTCATTCACATGGTTTGTGAGTACATTTTAATGAGGATTAATAATAAAGGTGACATGGTATAATGCACTGGGCTGGTGCGCCCTCTTCTGCTTGTGGTTTATAGCTGGTTTTGGGACTTTCTCAGTCCTCAGAGGGCGGCAGGGCCTAAAGTAGCTGTCCTGTGTGGGGAAGCAGCGGGCGTTACCTAGGGCAGTCTGCATGCAAATACAGCCTTCCTAGGACCACCCACTCTTCCAGGCTGGCAACTACCCATCAAGGCGTGTTTGCATGACTCCTCCCTGCTTACATCAGGGCTGAGAGCTATTGGAGAAGAATATTGAGGCAGAATGCAGTGATGTTTTAAAGTGATTGTAAAGCTTTGTTTGTGTAAAAAAATAAATAAATATATCTCTATATATATATATATATATATATATATATATATATATATATAGATATATCTATCTATATCTATCTCTATATCTATATCTATCTCTATATCTATATCTATATCTATCTCTATATCTATATCTATATCTATCTCTATATCTATATCTATCTCTATATCTATATCTATCTCTATATCTATAGCTATCTCTATATCTATCTATCTATCTATCTATCTATCTATCTATCTATCTATCTATATATATATAGATATATATATTTATATTATCATACTTACCTCCACTGTGCAGTTCGTTTTGCACAGAGTGGCCCCGATCCCCGACTTCTGGAGTCCCCCGGCGGCGCTGGTAGCTCCTCCCCTGCATCGTAAATTCCCCTAGGAGAAGCGCTTTCCCGGGGGGGGGGGGGTTACCTTGCGGGCATGCTCCGGAGTCCAGCATTTGCGTCCATAGACGCAGAATGCTGGACTCGGCCCCGCCCCTCGGCGCCTGCATCATTGAAATTGATTGACAGCAGCGGGAGCCAATGGCTATCCAATCAAGAGCCGAGACAACAGGCAGAGGGGAAGAGCGCGTCTCCAGAGTGGGAATTACGGGGCTCAGGTGAGTAAAACGGGGGGGGGGGGCGGTCACTGCCAGAAGTTTTTTCACCTTAATGCATAGGATGCATAAGGTGAAAAAACACGAGGGTTTACAATCCCTTTAAAGGGTAGCTAATGTGCAGCACCCTACTGGCCCCTCCCACCAGCCATAATCTGCCTGCATGGCATAGAGAAGCACAGAGACCCAGTAATGACACCACTAGATCTGAAGATATATAATGGAAATGGAAAGACTTTATCAAAAAAAAAAAATATCATGGGGGAGAAGGAAGGAAGCAGGCAAGGCCAACAAATCTTGCATAAGTAAGCCTACACAATCACTCGGGATTTGTAGTTCCACAAAGGATTTAAAGCCCCGGCTCAAAACTAGGATCTGGGTGGGGGGGTCCCAAAAAAAAACCCTCCCGGAACTTCTAATCCCACATGGACTGGACGGGCTCAGTTTGCAAAAACCGCAGAGAGGACACCCAGACCAGCGGCCCACCGAGGGGTTAATCGGTGAGGTCACCATCTGGCTGCAGCAAGACAGCCGGACGAAACGCCGTTATCGGGGGCCGTCAGGTGCGCTGCGCCGTCCACTCCACTTTTCCGACCTTTCACTGGGGAGGAAAAGTCCATTTAGGCTGCGACAATACGAACTTCCTCTCCGCCCCGCGGGGACTCGCAGTCCGGAAAAACTGGGCCAAGGAGAGGAAAGGACCGCCGAGGATTCTGCCTGGGGGCAGGAAAAGCAGATTTAAAGCAAAAGTGTCACTGACATTCCAGCGAATGTTTACATTCCTGACCGCATTTAATCAGCCGACGCGTCGATCGGGCGCTGAGGTCACACATCGTATACGTCTGGCGCTCGCTCTCTCTCTGCGTTCAGGCCCGAGCTAAATTTAGACACCCCAGAAAAAAAAACAAAAAACAATGGGCCTTTTACTGGCCGCAGCTTGATACGCCGATGATGGGGCGGAGCGGGCGAAAAATTTACAGTAAGGGGCCAATTACACCGAGCCGGCTGGAATGCAGCTTTAAAAAAAAAAAGGGTAGTTATGCAAGAACACCAAATATAATCCAACCATAGGATTATTACTGGAATAATGTGCAATAAAGAAGGCATTCACACAACCGCAGCAATGTCCACCTCCAACAAAAGAAACTCAAACATTCCGAAAAAGCAGGCTACAATATACAGTGAGGGGAAAAAGTATTTGACCCCCCTGCTGATTTTGTACGTTTGCCCACTGACAAAGAAACGATTGGTCTATAGTTTTAATGGTCGGTTTATTTTAACAATGAAAGACAGAATAACAAAAAAATATCCAGAAAAAGGCATTTCAAAAAAGTTATATGAGTTTTTATGAGTGAAATAAGTATTTGATCCCCTATCAATCAGCGAGATTTCTGGCTCCCTGGTGTCTTCTATACAAGTAACAAGCTCAGATTAGAAGCACTCTCTTAAAAGGGAGTGTTCCTAAGCTCAGCTTGTTACCTGTATAAAAAAAAAAAACGCAACCTGTCCACAGAAGCAATCCGATTCCAATCTCTCCACCATGGCCAAGAGCAAAGAGCTGTCCAAGTATGTCGGGGAGAAGATTGTAGACCTACACAAGGCTGGAATGGGCTACAAGACCATCGCCAAGCAGCTTGGTGAGAGGGTGACAGCAGTTGGTGCAGATTATTTGCAAAAATAACGGTCAATCTCCCTCGGTCTGGGGCTCCATGCAAGATCTCGCCTCGTGGAGTTTCAATGATCATGAGAACGGTGACCGGAGAACGGAATCAGCCCAGAACTACACAGGAGAATCTTGTCAATGATCTCAAGGCAGTTGGGACCATAGTCACCAAGATAAAAAATAAAAAAAAGGGGGTAACACACTACTAGCAGTAATCAGCATGGATTCATGAAGAATCGTTCTTGCCAAACCAATCTATTAACCTTCTATGAGGAGGTGAGTTGCCATCTAGATAAAGGAAGGCCCGTAGACGTGGTGTATCTGGATTTTGCAAAAGCATTTGACACAGTTCCCCATAAACATTTACTGTACAAAATAAGGTGCGTTGGCATGGACCATAGGGTGAGTATATGGATTGAAAACTGGCTACAAGGGCGTGTTCAGAGGGTGGTGATAAATGGGGAGTACTCGGAATGGTCAGGGGTGGGTAGTGGGGTTCCCCAGGGTTCTGTGCTGGGACCAATCCTATTTAATTTGTTCATAAATGACCTGGAGGATGGGATAAACAGTTCAATCTCTGTATTTGCAGACGATACTAAGCTAAGCAGGGCAATAACTTCTCCGCAGGATGTGGAAACCTTGCAAGAAGATCTGAACAAATGAATGGGGTGGGCGACTACATGGCAAATGAGGTTTATTGTGGAAAAATGTAAAATAATGTATTTGGGTGGCAAAAATCTGAATGCAATCTATACACTGGGGGGAGAACCTCTGGGGGAATCTAGGATGGAAAAGGACCTGGGGGTCCTAGTAGATGAAATGCTCAGCAATGACATGCAATGCCAAGCTGCTGCTAACAAAGCAAACAGAATATTGGCATTAAAAGGGGGATCAACTCCAGAGATAAAACGATAATTCTCCCGCTCTACAAGACTCTGGTCCGGCCGCACCTGGAGTATGCTGTCCAGTTCTGGGCGCCAGTCCTCAGGAAGGATGTACTGAGAACTGAGGACACCCCTTCTTAAAAGGTACAGGAGCACACCAAACACCCAGCATATAGCTCAATGGCTGCAAAGGTGTTGTTGCGTTGCTGGACCAATACAAACACCAATGTGATATGAAAAACAAAAACAACTCGCCACCCCTTCAGTCCACCTGCCCTCATCTATCCATCAGAATGCATGTGCCTCCACTGTGGGGACACTCATAGTTTAGCGTTAGGACCACAGATACCAGGGTGCCGTGGCGAGGCTCTGTAGCTTACGCATGCGTTTGCAGATGCGTGCGGACTAAACCTCTAATGATTGGATAGGCTGCATTCTCAGTGATGTCACCGCTCTCTAGTGAATGGATAGGCTGCATTCTCAGTGATGTCACCTCTCTCTAGTGATTGGATAGGCTGCATTCTCAGTGATGTCATCAGTCTCTAGTGAATGGATCGGCTACATTCTCAGTGATGTCACCGCTCTCTAGTGATTGGATAGGCTGCATTCTCAGTGATGTCATCAGTCTCTAGTGAATGGATAGGCTACATTCTCAGTGATGTCACCTCCCTCTAGTGATTGGATAGGCTACATTCTCAGTGATGTCACCGCTCTCTAGTGAATGGATAGGCTGCATTCTCAGTGATGTCACCTCTCTCTAGTGAATGGGTAGGCTGCATTCTCAGTGATGTCATTTGTCTCTAGTGAAGGGATAGGCTACATTCTCAGTGATGTCACCTCCCTCTAGTGATTGGATAGGCTACATTCTCAGTGATGTCACCGATCTCTAGTGAATGGATAGGCTACATTCTCAGTGATGTCACCTCCCTCTAGTGATTGGATAGGCTACATTCTCAGTGATGTCACCGATCTCTAGTGAATGGATAGGCTACATTCTCAGTGATGTCACCTCTCTCTAGTGAATGGATAGGCTGCATTCTCAGTGATGTCACCGCTCTCTAGTGAATGGATAGGCTGCATTCTCAGTGATGTCACCTCTCTCTAGTGAATGGGTAGGCTGCATTCTCAGTGATGTCATTTGTCTCTAGTGAAGGGATAGGCTACATTCTCAGTGATGTCACCTCCCTCTAGTGATTGGATAGGCTACATTCTCAGTGATGTCACCGATCTCTAGTGAATGGATAGGCTACATTCTCAGTGATGTCACCTCCCTCTAGTGATTGGATAGGCTACATTCTCAGTGATGTCACCGATCTCTAGTGAATGGATAGGCTACATTCTCAGTGATGTCACCTCTCTCTAGTGAATGGATAGGCTGCATTCTCAGTGATGTCACCGCTCTCTAGTGATTGGATAGGCTGCATTCTCAGTGATGTCACCGCTCTCTAGTGATTGGATAGGCTGCATTCTCAGTGATGTCACCGCTCTCTAGTGAATGGATAGGCTACATTCTCAGTGATGTCACCTCTCTCTAGTGAATGGATAGGCTGCATTATCAGTGATGTCACCGATCTCTAGTGATTGGATAGGCTGTATTCTCACTGATGGCCCCCGAGTTAGTTAGTGGCTCTTCATGAACTTGAGTTTTATAGGAAAATATCTGCTCAGTGGCCACAATTCACATCACCAATAAAGACCTATGAAGAAAGCCGACCATTTAATAAAACGCAGGCAGCCCAGTCCGGCGGGGGAAGGGTTACACGCTGATCGCAGTTGAACACGCCATAAAGGGCGATGCAGAGCGCACACGCGCGGCTCGGCTCCTTCCAGGCCTTGTTTGGAAGTGCTGAACTGGATTTATAAACAAAGCTGGAGAATATATTCCCGTCTGCCAGCTTTTCCCTTTCCCCATCACATTCCTCCATCTCAGCACTCATTACCCAGATTTACAGCCCCCGATTTTCATCCCGTCGCTCTCGGCTCGCCCCGCGTCTCTTCCTCCATGGATTCTGGGCTCACATCAGACAATCCCCCCCGGTCTCCACTTCCAGCTCCCAGCTAGATAAATGAAGAGAAATCTTCCACAATTCCCATAATTTCACACTATTAGTAACGTGCCTGCAAGTGTTTGTATATCTACTAAAATACAGGAAATTCCTGAGCAGACAGAGCCGGCTCTACAAAATGGACCCATTTACTTTACAGAGCTGCTAGAATACTTTTCTGACACGTCCAAAAAAACAGCAACGGGATCATTTTCCTAAAAAAATCTCCACCAGTCATCCTTGAGCCCCAATGCAGAGACTGTGCCTAGGCTGAGATGAAGTCATCAGTCAGCTGCAGGCAGGAGGAAGCATTTCCTCAGTCTCCCCCCCTCCAGTAATCAGCCGGCAACTTTGTAGCAAGTCACAAGTTTAGAGGCCGCAGCGCACAAAAATGCGTTCAGGACGGATGTTCAGAGGCATTTGAAACAGCTTCTAAAACGCAAATTTAAACGCGGAAAAACGGGCGTTTTTTTAAACATCGGTTACCATTTTTTAAGTTGAATGGTTCAGGAGAGGATGTAAAAACGTCCCGTGTACATTAAGCCCAAGTCGCATGACACGTTGAAACCCATTTATTTCAATGACATCCATTCCAATCTACGCAACTAAAGTCGCAGCGTCTTTAATTACTTCAATACCGGGCACTTTTACCCCCCCCTTCCTGCCCAGGCCAGTTTTCAGCGCTGTCGCACTTTGAATGACGATAGCGTGGTCATGAAACACTGCACCCATATGACATTTTTTTTGTTCATTTTTGAGACAGATAGAACTTTCTTTTGGTCGTTTTTAACCCCTTAGAGCAGGCGTATGCCGGCCCTTTAAGGGGGTTAGAATGTTGGGAGGCTGGGCGACCTCTGTGATTGGCTGTCACAGCAGACACGTGATCAGAAAGCTCCTGATCACAAGATACAAAAACAGAAGCTTTCAGTTAGTCACCGTTAACTGTGTCTGGAGCGCGCTCTCCGCACATTTCTATTGGCACTATTGCAGGCAAATATGCGGCTACTCGGCGCCAAGGCCCGGCTGCTGAGAGACCGCATATTTGCACTTGGCGCCAAGGAGTTATTCACCACTGGGGGGTTTTATTTTTTGCTAAACAAACTGAAAAAAAAAACTGAAAATTTTGAAAAAAAAAAACATTTTTCTTAGTTGCAGTTATAAAATTTTAATATTTATAAAATTTTGTACATTTTTCTTCTTCACTGATGTGTGCTGATGAGGCTGCACTGATGGGCACCGATGAGGCGGCACTGAAGGGCACCGATGAGGCGGCACTAGTGGGCATGGATAAGGAGGCACTGAAGGGCACCGATGGGGCTGCACTGAAGGGCATCGATGAGGCGGCACTAATGGGCACCGATGAGGCGGCACTAATGGGCACAGATAGGCGGCACTAATGGGCACCGATGAGGCGGCACTAATGGGCACCGATGAGGCAGGACTGAGGGGCACCAATGAGGCAGGACTGAGGGGCACCGATGAGGCGGCACTGAGGGCCACCGATGAGGCGGCACTGATGAGATTGGAGTGAGGGGCACCGATGAGACGGGGGGGGGGGGCACCGTTGAGGCGGCGCTCAGGGGCACCGATGAGGCAGCACTGATGAGGCTGCACTGATGATCAGGCTTGCCGGTTAACAGCACTCCATTCTTCACACAGACACAACGTGTGAGGAGAGGAATGCCGATAACCGGCAAGTCTGTTCACATGTGATCATCTGTGATTGGACACGGCTGTTCACATGGCCTTTTACCCCAATTTGTGATCAGCTGCGTCTGATGGACACAGCGGTCACAGAGCGTGCCCAATGCTTGTCGCAGGAGGCACGCAGAGGGCGGGGTTCTGGGAGGACATTTATGGACAACTGGAGAACCACGCTGTAGCCGTCTTTTGGCTGTAACGTGGTTGGGAAGTGGTTAAAAAAAGGTTCCTGCTCTGCTTTGATGCAACCTTCTTGCAACTTAAGTGCCATAGAGTGTAATAAGTCACAGTTGCATGAAAGTCGCACTGAAATCACATGACTTTAAAAGACGCACTAGTGTGAACCGAGCCTAATCACACTTCCACGTCGCAGTAACATGCGCATGCACTTGCATCGTAGCTAGCCAAAAAGCATGGTAGTGCATTGCATTAAAAAGAAAGAAAGTTATTTGCGATTTTAAGTATGTTGGGGTGCGTTGGCAGCCGATTCATTTTTAAAGGACGGCCTTAACATGACGCATATTACCACGCAACATAACGCACAATAATGCACCACAAAGATGTGAGCGGACCCCTCATTTAATTTGCTGGATAAAGCAAGTAGAAAAGCCTGCCAGCATGGTGCGGAGAAGGGTCCTTGCTCTCTCTAAGGAAGCAGTGGTCCCTCTGCAGGGATCCCTATGACAGGACTAGAGGGGGATGAGCTGTGTTTAGAACTGAACCCACCTGAGCGAGCCTGCTAGGAAACGGCCACCTGTACTGGACCAATCATCTGTGCCTGCAGCACTCCTCGCACATAGACAGTGGGCATGATCCCCTTCTGATTGGCTCAGAACAGCGACAACTTCCTGGTTGGCCCACTCAGAGGTGGGTTCCCAACACTCCTGATCTCATCCCTACTCTCCAATCAGGTCATTTGGGATTTACTAAACTACACAGCAACAGGACTGTCTGGGGTGGGGTGGCTTTCAGACATCTGCAGTGAGACTGCTGCTTCCAAACAGACAGCAAGGGTCCTTTTGTGCAGCATGCTGGCAGGGGACAGGCTTTTCTACTCAGGCTGTGGCTGCTTCTCTGAACAAGACAAACTGTACGCTTTGCACACCATTTATATTGAGGATTCTGGAATGTGTTTAGTGGACATAAAGTCGATGTAAACCCAATTGGATGATAAAGTTCTGTGTATCAAATCTCTTCTTTTTTTTGCAATTTTTATGATTTTTTGTGCTGCTGATCCCTCTGCTGGTCTTAAACCACCTAAACTCCACGCTACAGCCGAAAGACGGCTGCAGTGCGGGTCTCAAATGCCAGGAGGCCATCCATTTATGTCCTCCCATTCTTGGGGGGGCTCTGTGATCACCGAGTCCTTAGGACTCATCTTTAACAGAGCAAGATAAATGGCCAATCACACGCTTCCAGCATGAAGAAGAGAGAAAAGCTGGTAACTGGCGCCTGTTAGGGGGACATCGGTCCCCTAAGTGCCAACTAGTGCTGCAAATCCGTGCCCACCAGTACCATCAATCAATGCAGTCTCATCAGTGCCCACCAGTGCCATCTATCAGTGAAGCCTCATCAGTGCCCACCAGTGCCAATCAATGCAGTCTCATCAGTGCCCACCAGTGCCATCTATCAGTGCAGCCTCATCAGTGCCCACCAGTGCCAATCAATGCAGTCTCATCAGTGCCCACCAGTGCCATCTATCAGTGCAGCCTCATCAGTGCCCACCAGCGCCATCTATCAGTGCCCACCATTGCCATCTATCAGTGCAGCCTCATCAGTGCCACCTATCAGTGCCCATCAGTGCCACCTATCAGTGCCCATCGGTGCCACCTCATCAGTGAAGGAGAAAAATTACCTGTTACCGGAATTTTACAACAAACTATGATAAAAGTTTTGTTTATTTTCAAAATGTTCAGTCTTTTTTTTTTGTTTGTTTCTTTAGCCAAAAAAAAAAAAAAAAAACCCAGAGGTGATTAATTACCACCAAAAGAAAGCTCCATCTGTGTGAAAAAAAAGATAAAAAACTCATTTGGATACAGTGTCGCATGACCGCGCAATTGTCATTTAAAGTGCGACAGCGCTGAAAGCTGAAAATTGGCCTGGGCAGGAAGGGGGTGAACGCGCCCGTTAAACAAGTGGTTAAATAATAATAATTTCAGAAAATGCTCATTTCCTAGGTGTCATCCTGAAATTGGCTTCAATAATTTCTGAAAATGCTAACTTTCTGGCTGTCATGCCAACTGAATTGAATTCAATATCAGAAAAATGCAAATTTCCTGGCTGCAATCTTCACTAAATTTGCTTCAATCATTTCTGGAAAATGCTAATTTCCTGGTTGTCATTCTAACTGAATTGGCTTCGGTGATTTCAGAAAAATGCTAATTTCCTGTCTGTCATCCTAACTAAATTGGCTTCAATCATTTCTGAAAAACGCTCATTTTCTGACTGTCGTCCTCACCAAATTGGCTTCCATAATTATGGAGAAATGCCAATCTCCTGGCTGTCATCCTCACTAAATCGGCTTCAATAGTTTCTGAAAAACTAACCGGAGTACACCGACCAGGAAATGCAACTTCCCTGCAACATTAATATGTGCATGCTTTTTGCATGTCAGTGAGCCAGAAAATAATGAAGACACAGAACCAGGCAACTTGTATTTTCAGAAGCCCACTTTGGGACGTTTGCACAATGTTCCTCTGACCTGAGAAGTGGAGGGAGAGGTAGAAGCGGAGGAGGAGGAGGAGGTGTGAAATGCCGGGTCACCTGTTGTGTCTGCCCCCCCCCCACCCCCACATCCTGCTCTCTCTGCAGGGGGCAGAGTCGTGTGTTTGTCTCCCTGTAGAGGTGACCCGGCTCAGGGAATGAAGTCATGTGACTCCCAGCATTGTTCCCGCATCATCTGACCCAGCCATAAGTCACCTCTGATTGTGACGGCTACAGAACGCCGTAACCTCCGAGATTCCGAACACGTGACACCAAAACGTGGACAAAACCTGCGGAAGGGATCAACCACATGGGCCAGATTAATCGCTGAGCAACTTAACCTCTTGTTGGTGGTAAGTTCGTTCTTGTGTAAGAGAAACGATCGATCACCGGCAAGAATTTAAATCACTCAATAGCAACAAGTGCAAGTCGCACGTTTTTTTTTTTTTACAGGGCAGCCGTTTCATTACGCAGAAGCCCCGGACTCTTTAAATAAAAACGCACCGAACCACATTAATAATTTCGACAAATTTGTTAATTCGGATTACAACGTTCCCTACGAACAGAACGGCGATCTGCCTGGTTTACATCAGCACAACGCCATTCTGTGTCCATCAGGATCAATCAGTTCAGGGATGATTTGTTTTAAAGCTCCTTGGAATATATAACTGATTTAGGAGGAGATTTACTAAAACTGGATCACTCAGAATCCCGGTGCAGCTGCGCATGGGGGATGGAACTGCCTGGAGGAGGAGAGAGATCGCTGTTCCTGATCACTAGAAACAGACGATCTCTCTCTACTCCCCTGTCAGAACGGGGATCTCTGTCTGTTGACAAAGACAGATCCCTGTTCTGGCTCTCTTTCCCGCAATCGCGGGTGGCCGGCGGACATCGTGCTATGGCTCTTAAAAAGGAGCCGACGTACAGCTACGGCGATTTGCGGGAACGAGCCGGTCCGCCGCCGTATAATGACGGCGGCTGGTCGGCAAGTGGTTAGGCTTTGACTAAACCTGGAAGCCGATTCTATGGTTTCTATGCAGAGCTGCATCAGATTTTGTGTGCTTCAGTTCTAGTAAATTCCACACGGAGTGTCTATATAATCTGGGCACAGGTGCACTTTAAGCAACCCTGTCAAATTTTGAACCTTTTTGACCTTTTTTTTGGAAAATACTATTTGCCTGGCTGTCAAGCAGCGCCTGTGGCTTCAGAGATTTTTCAAGCATTGCCCTCACTCTCAATCTTTTGGACAGCTATCTTGTTCCTGAAACCAAAAAGGTCATCTCACTCTTCATTTATTTCGCCTTGTGACTACACTATACTTGCCAAGATATTATGCGGTCAGCTTGGCACGCTTCCCAGTGGCACAGCTCGGACCCCAGCATTTGTTGTGAAGGAGTAGAAGCATGCGACTGGGCACTGTGGGCGGGTGGCACATTCAATTTTTTACCACCATTTTATAAACCGTGCGAAAATTTCTCAATCCAATTAAAATTCTGATCATTACATGCGCCTTATTTTTGTTTGTAATCGATTTAATTACTGGTCAATTATCCCACCGAAATATTGGATGGCTATCTCACCGACTGTGAAAAGGAAATAGAACTGAAATGTGTGCATTAGAATCAGGAAAAAAAGGTGAATAAATAGGTAAGTCAATTAATACTCTGATTGATCCAAATCAATCTCTGATTGAAAACACCATACCAATCACAATCATGAAAGGGCTGGGATTAAATAAAATCTCAGAATGTAATAGAGTATGTTGAGATATGAATCACACCACATCCAAAGGGTAATAGGCAAAGAAAAATTATAAAGGCCAAGCTGGACTTTAAATTGGTAGCCATTAGTAGACCCAAAACGAAAGAAAGTATTCAATGTAAAAAAAAAAAAAAAAAAAAAATCGCTTTAACCACTTGCTTACTGGGCACTTAAACCCCCCTCCTGCCCAGACCAATTTTCAGCTTTCAGCGCTGACGCACTTTGAATGACAATTGCGCGGTCATACAACACTGTACCCAAATGAAATTTTTATCATTTTTTTCCCACAAATAGAGCTTTCTTTTGGTGGCATTTAATCACAGCTGGGATTTTTATTTTTTGCTAAACAAACAAAAAAAATGGAAAATTTTGAGAAAAAAAAAAAATCATGTTTCATAGTTTGTTATAAAATTTTGCAAACAGGTAATTTTGCTCCTTCATTGATATGCGCTGATGAGGCGGCACTGGTGGGCACTGATAGGCACAGTTAAGGCAGCACTGTTAGGCACAGTTAAGGCGGCACTGATAGGCACAGTTAAGGCGGCACTGATAGGCACAGTTAATGCAGCACTGATGGGGACAGATAAGGCGGCACTGATGGCCACTGATGGGCGCTGATGGGTGGCACGGATGGGTGGCACTGATGGGCACTGATAGGTACCACTGATGGGGGGCACCGATGGACACTTATGGGCACTGGTAGGTGACACTGATGGGCACTGATAGGTGGCACTGATGTGCAGCACTGTTGTTGCACTGATGTGGGGGCTGATGAGTGGCACTGATGAATGGCACTGTGGGCACTGATGGGTGACGCTGGTGGGCACTGGTAGGCGGCACTGCTGCCTATTGCTGTGGGGGCAGATGATCGCCGTAAACGGGACCGATGTCCCTCTCACGGCCGCCGCGAGGAGGAAAAATAGCCGGTTACCGGCTCTGTTTACATCACATGATCAGCTGTCATTGGCTGACAGCTGATCATGTGGTAGGGGTCGGGACCGACCCTTACTCTGATCTGTGATCAGGCGAGTCTCATAGACTCGCTGATCACCGAGCGCAGGCCGCTTGTGCACGGGACGACGTCAATAGACGTCGTCCCGGCAATGTAGATCTGCGCTGTTGCCGTCATTTGGCCATAGCGCAGATCTGAAGAGGTTAAAAATCATAGGATGGGTTTGACACATAATACAAATAGTGTACGTAAGGTGACATCCCAGGTGGGTTTGCTCCTATGTATGTACAAAAAGAGACCTGTTAGGTTTAAGCCCAAAGATATGGTGAACTTTTAACTTGAGTTATAGATTGTCTTCCATATTGGGGCCCCAAAGAGAAATGAGAAGTACCAAGGGATCACTACGCGTTTCGCTTATAGCTTCCTCAGGGGATCCTATTGGTACCAGGTTTCAATGGAAGAGATGGAGTGCCCACTACACAATATGAGACAAAAGGGGGGGAGAAAGACAAAAGATGGAGGTAAGAAAGACGAAGGGTATCGCACAAGTGGCACCAATCGAGAGTACGTCCAAAAAACTTCAGTCAAAACAGGAGAGATTGCTCTAAGGCAGGGGTCCTCAAACTACGGCCCGCGGGCCGAATCCGGCCCTCCAGCGTTTTCTATCCGGCCTGCGGACTGCCCCTTTAACATTGCAGCACTCCCCCTGCCCTCTGCTCCCTCCATCACACAGGACGGGAAACATGACAGGCCCGGACAAAGGACCTTCTGTGCTAAGAAGCAGGTGATTGGTTACTAGGCATCAGGGCTGTCCCAGGAACCAATCACCTGCCCCTCACTTCCAAAGTCCCGCCCTCCGTCCGGACCTACCATGCCTCGTGTCCTGCGTGATACAGGTAAGTGTTGAGTGGGAGTGCTGTGATATTATAGGGAGCGGCAGTGTAATATTGACATGGGGGGAGTCTGTGACATGGGGGGAGTCTGTGACATGGGGGGAGTCTGTGACATGGGGGGAGTCTGTGACATGGGGGGAGTCTGTGACATGGGGGGGGATCTGTGACATGGGGGGATCTGTGACATGAGGGGAGTCTGTGACATGGGGGGGATCTGTGACATGGGGGGGATCTGTGACATGAGGGGAGTCTGTGACATGGGGGGGATCTGTGACATGAGGGGAGTCTGTGACATGGGGGAATCTGTGACATGGGGGGGAGTCTGTGACATGGGGGGGATCTGTGACATGGGGGGGATCTGTGACATGAGGGGAGTCTGTGACATGGGGAGTCTGTGACATAAGGAGTCTGTGACATGGGGCGGATCTGTGACATGGGGGGGGAGTCTGTGACATGGGGGGAGTCTGTGACATGGGGGGGATCTGTGACATGGGGGGATCTGTGACATGGGGGGGATCTGTGACATGGGGGGGATCTGTGACATGGGGGGGATCTGTGACATGGGGGGGATCTGTGACATGGGGGGGATCTGTGACATGGGGGGGATCTGTGACATGGGGAGTCTGTGACATGGGGAGTCTGTGACATGAGGGGAGTCTGTGACATGGGGGGGGATCTGTGACATGAGGGGAGTCTGTGACATGGGGGGAGTCTGTGACATGGTGAGTCTGTGACATGGGGGGGATCTGTGACATGGGGGGATCTGTGACATGGGGGGAGTCTGTGACATGGGGGGAGTCTGTGACATGGGGGGAGTCTGTGACATGGGGGGAGTCTGTGACATGGGGGGGAGTCTGTGACATGGGGGGAGTCTGTGACATGGGGGGATCTGTGACATGAGGGGAGTCTGTGACATGGGGAGTCTGTGACATAAGGAGTCTGTGACATGGGGCGGATCTGTGACATGGGGGGGAGTCTGTGACATGGGGGGAGTCTGTGACATGGGGGGGATCTGTGACATGGGGGGGATCTGTGACATGGGGGGGATCTGTGACATGGGGAGTCTGTGACATGAGGGGAGTCTGTGACATGGGGGGAGTCTGTGACATGGGGGGGGATCTGTGACATGGGGGGAGTCTGTGACATGGTGAGTCTGTGACATGGTGAGTCTGTGACATGGTGAGTCTGTGACATGGGGGGGATCTGTGACATGGGGGGGATCTGTGACATGGGGGGGATCTGTGACATGGGGGGGATCTGTGACATGGGGGGAGTCTGTGACATGAGGGGAGTCTGTGACATGAGGGGAGTCTGTGACATGGGGGGAGTCTGTGACATGGGGGGAGTCTGTGACATGGGGGAATGTGTGACATGGGGGGGAGTCTGTGACATGGGGGGATCTGTGACATGGGGGGGATCTGCGACATATGGGGAGTCTGTGACATGGGGGGGAGTCTGTGACATGGGGGGAGTCTGTGACATGGGGGGGAGTCTGTGACATGGGGGGGAGTCTGTGACATGGGGGGAGTCTGTGACATGGGGGGAATCTGTGACATGGGGAGTCTGTGACATGGGGGGGATCTGTGACATGGGGGGGATCTGTGACATGGGGGGGATCTGTGACATGGGGGGAGTCTGTGACATGGGGGGGAGTCTGTGACATGGGGGGAGTCTGTGACATGGGGGGAGTCTGTGACATGGTGAGTCTGTGACATGGGGGGGATCTGTGACATGGGGGGGATCTGTGACATGGGGGGGATCTGTGACATGGGGGGAGTCTGTGACATGAGGGGAGTCTGTGACATGGGGGGAGTCTGTGACATGGGGGGAGTCTGTGACATGGGGGGGAGTCTGTGACATGGGGGGATCTGTGACATGAGGGGAGTCTGTGACATGGGGAGTCTGTGACATAAGGAGTCTGTGACATGGGGCGGATCTGTGACATGGGGGGGAGTCTGTGACATGGGGGGAGTCTGTGACATGGGGGGGAGTCTGTGACATGGGGGGAGTCTGTGACATGGGGGAGTCTGTGACATGGGGGGAGTCTGTGACATGGGGCGGATCTGTGACATGGGGGGGAGTCTGTGACATGGGGGGAGTCTGTGACATGGGGGGGATCTGTGACATGGTGAGTCTGTGACATGGGGGGGATCTGTGACATGGGGGGGATCTGTGACATGGGGGGGATCTGTGACATGGGGGGGATCTGTGACATGGGGGGGATCTGTGACATGGGGGGGATCTGTGACATGGGGGGGATCTGTGACATGGGGGGAGTCTGTGACATGAGGGGAGTCTGTGACATGAGGGGAGTCTGTGACATGGGGGGAGTCTGTGACATGGGGGAGTCTGTGACATGGGGGAATGTGTGACATGGGGGGGGAGTCTGTGACATGGGGGGATCTGTGACATGGGGGGGATCTGCGACATATGGGGAGTCTGTGACATGGGGGGGAGTCTGTGACATGGTGAGTCTGTGACATGGGGGGGATCTGTGACATGGGGGGGATCTGTGACATGAGGGGGATCTGTGACATGAGGGGAGTCTGTGACATGGGGAGTCTGTGACATGGGGGGGATCTGTGATATGGGGGATCTGTGATGGGGGGGATCTGTGATATGGGGGATCTGTGATATGGGGGGGATATGTGATGGGGGAGTCTGTGATATGGGGGGGATCTGTGATATGGGGGGGATCTGTGATTTGGGGGGGATCTGTGTTATGGGGGATCTGTGTTATGGGGGATCTGTGTTATGGGGGAGTCTGTTATGGGGAGTCTGTTATGGGGGGATCTGTGATATGGGGGGATCTGTGATATGGGGGAGTCTGTGATAGGGGGAGTCTGTGATAGGGGGAGTCTGTGATAGGGGGAGTCTGTGATAGGGGGAGTCTGTGATAGGGGGAGTCTGTGATAGGGGGAGTCTGTGATAGGGGGAGTCTGTGATAGGGGGGATCTGTGATGGGGGAGTCTGTGCTATGGGGGGGACTGATATGGGGGGATCTGTGATGGGGGAGTCTGTGATATGGGGGATCTGTGATATGGGGGATCTGTGATATGGGGGGATCTGTGATGGGGGAGTTTGTGCTATGGGGTGGGGGGGACTGATATGGGGGGATCTGTGATGGGGGAGTCTGTTATGGGGGAGTCTGTGATATGGGGGATCTGTGATATGGGGGGATCTGTGATATGGGGGGGATCTGTGATGGGGGATCTGTGATGGGAGATCTGTGATGGGGGAGTCTGTTATGGGGGGGATCTGTGATGGCGGAGTCTGTTATGGGGGGATCTGTGATATGGGGGATCTGTAATGGGGGAGTCTGTTATGGGGGAGTCTGTGATATGGGGGAGTCTGTGATATGGGGGAGCCTGTGATATGGGGGAGCCTGTGATATGGGGGAGCCTGTGATATGGGGGGGATCTGTGATATGGGGGGATCTGTGATGGGGGAGTCTGTTATGGGGGGATCTGTGATGGCAGAGTCTGTTATGGGGGATCTGTGATGGGGGAGTCTGTGCTATGCGGGGGGGATCTGTGATGGGGGAATCTGTGATGGGGGAGTCTGTGATGTGGGGAAAGTCTGTGATGGGGGAAGTATGTGATATGGGGGAGTCTGTTATGGGGGGGAATATGTTATGTGGGGCTTTGTGATGGAGAGGAGTTTGTGTTGGGGGGCTTTGTGATGGGGGGATCTGTCATGGGGGGCTTTGTTATGGGGTGAGTCTGTGATGGGGAGGGGGGTCTGTGATTGGGAGTGGTTCTGTAATGAGGGGTGTCTGTGAAATACTGATAAGTTCATATTGATTACAATTGTTCTTTATTTTAAATATTGTACTGTTTTCTTCCTGTTTTTTTGGGGGTTTTTTTGCACTACAAATAAGATGTGTGCATAGGAATTAGTTCATATTTTTTTTAAACTATAGTGCGGCCCCCCAACAGTCTGAGGGACCGTGAACTGGCCCCCTGTCTAAAAAGTTTGAGGACCCCTGCTCTAAGGTCATAAGCATATACCCTGTGCAAAAGATTTTTCAAGGGAGAAGGAGTGGGAGCCGCAATACATGGAGTAATGTCCGATATTGATATATTAAAACATGGTAATGAAGCCAGGCCATCCTCTGTAAGTATGTCCTCCCCAAATACCATGAATCTGCTAAATTGTATGGAAAGCACTGACACCCATGCCGATCCTCGCTGCAGATTCAACCCTATCTATCTATGTCGGCTGAATGGATATCCTAGCTCCGACTTGGCTATAGGCTTACCTATAGGCAAAAAAACGTACAAATGTGGGTTTACTATCACTTTAATGACGTCATAATAAAAGTTGGTATTTTTACTACATTCATTTGGATCTACTAGTGGCTACCAATCTAAAGTCCAGTACAGTATCCTTTACAGTTTTTCTTCGCCTAAATCTCAGTATGTAAGATACAGTAAGTGGAGACTATTGTATCCCCCAATGCACAACCTGATACAAAGTGTCAACATCTCTGTTTATCAGAGAAACACTGCCATCTACTGATGAGAAATGGTAATGCAAATAGTTGTGTGTCAGCATTTGCTGTAGGAAGGAAACATTTTTTTTTTCCAAAACATAAGTCAACAATTTAGTTTATATATAGAATGAAAACTGAGCATGAGGGAGACATGACAGCAGCAGACACAGCCAACATTTTGGAGCTGGTACTGAACTGTAAGAGAGGCTTTGATGGGGACCTTGATGTAAGGGGGGGGGGGGGACAGGGGGACCCTGATGTAGGGGGGACCCTAATGTAAGAGAGACCCTGATGGAGGACAATGATGTAAGGGGGATACTGATGGGGACCCGGATGTAAGGGGGGGGGGGGGGTTCTGATCGGGACTCTGACGCAGAAGGGAACTTATTCATTTTTTCAGCCTAAATATACAATGTTGCCCCTTTTACCAAAACATTTCACAACCCCTGATCTGGTGCTCTGATTTTACTGCACACTTTGAGCTTCTCACAATGTACATTAGAAGATGCAGAAACTCAGACAGAGCCCCGCCTCATTTCCTGACTGGAGGACGTTCAGCATTATCTAGCCCATGTGTGTCAAACCGAAGGCCTGCGGGTCAAATGCCCCAAGGGGAAGGGGTGGAGACGAGACATGGACAGCCTGTAAAATAGAGCTGAACCCTTCACACGGCCTGCCCCTGAACCCTGCACACGCCGCACCCCTGAAGCCTGCACACGCCGCACCCCTGAAGCCTGCACACGCCGCACCCCTGAAGCCTGCACACGCCGGACCCCGAGCCCTGCACACAGCCCAACCCCAAGCCCTGCACACAGCACACCCCTGAACTCTGCACTCTGTACATAGCACACCCTTGAACCCTGCACTCTGTACACAGCACACCCCTGAACCCTGCACTCTGTTCATAGCACACCCTTGAACCCTGCACTCTGTTCATAGCACACCCCTGAACCCTGCACTCTGTTCATAGCACACCCCTGAACCCTGCACTCTGTTCATAGCACACCCCTGAACCCTGCACTCTGTTCATAGCACACCCCTGAACCCTGCACTCTGTACATAGCACACCCCTGAACTCTACACTCAGCATGTAGTGTACCCCTGAACTCTGCATTTAACAAACGCCTGGTATTTATTGCCTCTTTCAGATCCTCCCACTTTTAGTGCAATTTGGCCACACCCACTGTTAAATGTGGTTTGGGGGGGGTGGCATTGCTGAGTTCCCACACCTATTCTTTGATAAAAAAAAAGGCCCTGGATAAATTTTAATAGTCTTACAGATCAATCGGTCCTTTGAAGGCAACCATAATGCTGATGCAGGCCGCAATGAAATGGAGTTTGACACCCCTGTGTTAGAAGATGCACCCCGCAAATCAGACAAAGGTGGGCAGTATAGGGGGTTCATACTATATTTCATGGTAAATCCTAAATATGGGTGTAACATAAAACATGGTATAAAATGTGGACTTAAAGGGGTTGTAAACCTTTAGTTTTTTTTCACCTTAATGCATCCTATGCATTAAGGTGAAAAAAGATCTGATAGTTACCGGCCCAACAGCCCCCCCCCCAGTTTACTTACCTGAGCCCTCGAAAGTCCCGCGTCGAGAACGCGCTGGCTTCTCGGCTCTTCTCGGCCCGGTCTTCTCAGCTCTTCATTGGCAAGATCGAAAGCAGCGCAGCCATTGGCTCGCGCTGCTGTCAATCAAATCCAAATGACGTGGCCGCCGGGTGGGGGCGGGACAGAGACATACACTCTGTGTTTATGGACGCAGAGTGTATGAGATGGGAGCGCGCCCGCAAGGTAACCCCCTCGGGAGAGAGCTTCCCGAGGGGGTTAGCTATTGCGGGGAGGAGCCGAGAGAGACGCCGCGGGACCCCAGAACAGGAGGATCGGGGCCACTCTGTGCAAAATGAGCTGTACAGTGGAGGTAAGTATGACATGTTTGTTATTTTTAAAAAAATAAACAAAATGAACCTTTACAACCCCTTTAAACCAAGTATAGATGGACTGAATCTTGGCTGGTTCAGCAGGTACCAGACAAGATTTGACCCATGTATGGGCAGGCTGGTTGTACCGACCTCAACCACCCTGTCAGATTTGACTGCTGCCGGCAGCTATAACTGATAGCAGTAATCATTGTGTGTTGCCGGGAAGGCTCCCAGCACCCCACTGCCGGCAGAACACAATAGCTCTGCGGGAGGGATTGCCCCATTAACACGGACTGTGTTGATAGGGGAAATCGAGCAAGAAAATTGCATAATCTATGGCCTGGTTTGGCTTTGAATGAATCACCCCCAAAAAAGAGAGTGCGATACCTGCAGCCTGTGTGTACACAGCCACACCCACCCAGCAGACTCACCTGAACTCTGACCACTTTAGAGGAACCTCCAGTATTATCGGGACCTGAGCAGACTGGCGCTGGTCTCTATCAGCATGCGATAGGCAGTTTCCTGTGGTTTACAGAATCTGGAAGTTGTAGTAGCTGATTATTAAATAAGAGCAGCGTGGGTGACCTGTACCCCGCTCACACTTCCTCTGTGACAAATCACAGTCCGCTGACAATGTGTCAATTATACGACACGGCCCGATGGGTGCAAGCTGCTTTCTCTGGCGCCAAAGCCGTGTCTGAGGTCTCTCCGTCCATCCCGTACTGCTCATATATACACCCATCTGTATACCTGACACCTACCACAGTGTTCATTTATTCTAAGATTTACAGTATCTCACAAAAGTGAGTACACCCCTCCGATTTTTGTAAATATTTTCTTCTATCTTTTCATGTGACAACACTGAAGAAATTACACTTTGCTACAATGTAAAGTAGTGAGTGTACAGCTTGTATAACAGTGTAAATTTGCTGTCCCCTCAAAATAACTCAACACACAGCCATTAATGTCTAAACTGCTGGCAACAAAAGTGAGTACACCCCTAAGTGAAAATGTCCAAATTGGGCCCAAAGTGTCAATATTTTGTGTGGCCTCCATTATTTTCCAGCACTGCCTTAACCCTCTTGTACATGGAGGTCACCAGAGCTTCACAGGTTGCCACTGGAGTCCTCTTCCCCTCCTCCATGATGACATCACAGAGCTGGTGGGTGTTAGAGACCTTGCGCTCCTCCACCCTCCATTTGAGGATGTCCCACAGATAATCAATAGGGTTTAGGTCTGGAGACATGCTTGGCCAGTCCATCACCTTTACCCTCAGCTTCTTTAGCAAGGCAGTGGTCGTCTTGGAGGTGTGTTTGGGGTCATTATGTTGGAATCCTTCCCTTTTTTGGGGGGGTACAAACAAACTGAAAAATACTGAGAGAAAAAAAACATCAAATGCAGCCACTGTGCCCCATCAAATGCAGCCACTGTGCCCCATCAAATGCAGCCACTGTGCCCCATCAAATGCAGCCATTGTGCCCCATCAAATGCAGCCACTGTGCCCCATCAAATGCAGCCACTGTGCCCCCTTGAAATGCAGCCACTGTGCCCCATCAAATGCCGCCACTGTGCCCATCAAAAGTTGCCACTGTGCCCATCAAAAGTTGCCACTGTGCCAATCAAAAGTTGCCACTGTGACCCCCCAAGCCTGCTCACTGCCTGACCCGGCACTTACCCTATTTCGGTGGCGGGTCAGGCAGCAGTGAGCCGTGTCCTCCATGCGTCTCCTCCCCTCCTTCTGATAGGCGTCCAATCACAGCGCCTGTCGTTTCAGCCAATCAGGTGACGGGTAACACACCCACGCTTCCTGATTGGCGGAGAGGCGGTTCAGTGTTAAAAAAAAAGCGAATATTCATTCGCTTTTCTAACACACCTGGGTGCGCTCCGAGTTCACCTTTTTTGAACCCTGTTAGAGCCTATGGCTCTTCAAAAATACACCCCCCGCCGCTGTAATCCAGGCGCCCGGGATCCGAAAAGGGGCCGGACGCCTAAATAGGGGGTGGCAGCGGTGGCCATTATTCATATAGGGGTGTGGCTGAAGAGAGGCGGCACCCGTGTACCCTTAATGGAGGCACCGCCACTGATTGGCATTCATGGTTCTCTCAATGAACTGTAGCTCCCCAGTGCCAGCAGCCCCAGACCATGACACTCCCACCACCATGCTTGACTGTAGATAAGACACACTTGTCTTTGTCCTCCCCACCTGGTTGCCGCCACACACGCTTGACACCATCTGAACCAAATAAGTTTATCTTGGTCTCATCAGACCACAGGACATGGTTCCAGTAATCCATGTCCTTAGTCTGCTTGTCTTCAGCAAACTGTTTGCGGGCTTTCTTGTGCATCATCTTTAGAAGAGGCTTCCTTCTGGGATGACAGCCATGCAGACCAATTTGATGCAGTGTGCAGCGTATGGTCTGAGCACTGACAGGCTGACCCCCCACCCCTTCAACCTCTGCAGCAATGCTGGCAGCACTCATACGTCTATTTCCCAAAGACAACCTCTGGATAGGACGCTGAGCACGTGACCTCAACTTCTTTGGTGGACCATGGCGAGGCCTGTTCTGAGTGAAACTGCTGTATGGTCTTGACCACCGTACTGTAGCTCAGTTTCAGGGTCTTGGTAATCTTCTTATAGCCTAGGCCATCTTTATGTAGAGCAACAATTATTTTTTTCAGATCCTCAGAGAGTTCTTTGTCATGAGGTGCCAAGTTGAACTTCCAGTGACCAGTATGAGAGAGTGAGAGCGATAACACCAAATTTAACACACCTGCTCCCCATTCACACCTGAGACCCTGTAACACTAACGAGTCACATGACAACAGGGAAGGAAAATGGCTAATTGGCCCAATTTGGACATTTTCACTTAGGGGGGTACTCACTTTTGTTGGCAGCGGTTTAGACATTAATGGCTGTGTGTTGAGTTATTTTGAGAGGACAGCAAATTTACACTGTTATACAAGCTGTACACTCACTACTTTACATTGTAGCAAAGTGTCATTTCTTCTGTGTTGTCACACGAAAAGATAGAATAAAATATTTACAAACATGTGAGGGGTGTACTCACTTTTGTGAGATACTGTACATTGTAACAAATGGTATCATTCCATAATTAAAAAGACCCGGTCATCTAAAATTTCAGGTAAAAGCACAGAAAAAAAAATTACATATATGCCAACTTGGGTTTTACTTTCGAATAAATACATTTTTAGTGACTTGAAATGAACCTACTATGGAAAGGACAATCCAGAAAGTGTCAATTCCCCAGGAGAGCCCCCCCGTCTCTTTGCACATCATAGCCCTGAAGCCAACATATGCAGCTGGTGGCTGCCAAACCCAGCTGTCATTGACAGCCCTGGTCCCCAATGACAATCAGGAACCAGAGAAGTCCCCGGTCATGTGGTCACTATGTCACATATAAGAAACTTCAGTGCTAAAATAAAACTTCAGCCTGCAGATGAACACTGCCACCTTCAGGCTGCAGTGAGATCTGCAGAGCCATCAGTTTTATCATGTAATTGTCTAGTTTTTAAAAATAAACTGTTAAAAAAAGTTTTGCGCATGTATCAGCATATAATTATTGTGTACCAATAAAAAAAAAAAAACTCCCATTGGTCCCTTAAGTGGGTCTTAAAGAGGAACTTCACTCAAAAAGTGAAGTCCAGCTGGTTTCGCATCCTCATCCCACCCTCCCAACCAGTGAGTTCCATTTTTTTTTTGAAGGGTGAGGCAAGTACCAATTTTTATCAGTACCTACTCCAACTTCCGCAGTCCTCGCCTAGATGAGGTTGGCATCCCTTGCCCTGCCCCCATCCCCTCCCGCAGCCTCCAGGGACATGTCATGTGTCCCAGGAGGCTGCAGGACCATTCACAAAGTGCTGCTCCAATTCGCACATAAGAGGTGGGCAGCCGACTGTAGCCGACAGGAAGCCCAGCTGGCTCTCATATACAAGGTGGCGGGACCAGGGACTCACAGTGGTATGAAGAACCAGCTTTGGGAAGACAGCTCTGGACCCCAGGCATTGGCAAGTACCTGATTTTTAAAAAAGTCAGCAGCCACAGTATTTGTATTTTTCTGACTTAAAAGGAAAAAATAAATAAATAAGTTCCTCTTAAATGCCAGGATGAGGTGGTGGCGTTCTGATCAATCTGTGATTGGCTCTCACATATCCCACTGGCTGCTGATCAATAACAGGGACCAAGAGCTGTAGGTGACAGGTCTGTCAGTGTTCGAAGAGCATGCATTGAGCGCAATCTCAGCACACAACCTCGGACCCCATGGGACGCATTTATGCATTACAGTGGCAGGAAGAGATTAAAGACAAACTTTGGAAAAAAAAAAAAAGTACACTAAAGTAATAAAATTGTACATTTTATTTTTGCAGTCACACTTGCAGAGCTTTGCAATTGAGATCAGTTTGTTGCTTTGCAATCGAGATCAGTGTTCTGCTTTGCAAATCGAGATCAGCGTGCTGCTTTGCAATCAAGATCAGCTTGCTGCTTTGCAATCGAGATCAGCGTGCTGCTTTGCAATCGAGATCAGCGTGCTGCTTTGCAATCGAGATCAGTTTGTTGCTTTGCAATCGAGATCAGTTTGTTGCTTTGCAATCGAGATCAGCGTGTTGCTTTGCAATCGAGATCAGCGTGCTGCTTTGCAAATCGAGATCAGTGTGCTGCTTTGCAAATCGAGATCAGTGTGCTGCTTTGCAAATCGAGATCAGTGTGCTGCTTTGCAAATCGAGATCAGTGTGCTGCTTTGCAAATCGAGATCAGTGTGCTGCTTTGCAAATCGAGATCAGTGTGCTGCTTTGCAATCGAGATCAGCGTGTTGCTTCGCAATCGAGATCAGCGTGTTGCTTTGCAATCGAGATCAGTTTGCTGCTTTGCAATTAAGATAAGTGTATTGCAAGTGCAATAGACAGGCTCTTGTGTTGCTTCCCCCCCCCCCCCCCAGGGTCCATATGGATGTAAGAACATCCAACCTGTTAGAAAGCTGAAGTAATAAATGGACTACTACCAATCTGCTGTTGGTGCACTTTGCTGAGTCCCCCCACCACAATGGCAGACCGGACTTGTAGTATCTTCATTGATGAACCCTGTGATTCAGAATAGGGTAGGGAGGGAGAGAGATTGGGTTTAGGGGGAAGGTGTATGATGCTATCCTTTATGTCCCACCCTATATATATATATGGGTATAACATACAACATAGTCCCAAAAAAAAACCATTTCCCCTTTTCCTACTATAGAGATCTATTGTTTTATTTTTTCATTTTTTTTTTTTTTTTTGTGCTGAACCTGTGAAAGTGTCAGAAAATATTATGGACTCACCGCGACACGCAGTCCCCTCCCTGGTAATCGCCGTCTTGCACACGCTGCATGACTTCACCTTCTTAAAGTTCTTTATCTTGAATGTGTGACGGTTCTGTCCCTCCAGGTCTTCAGGCTGTGAAAAGGGAAAACAGAGAGGATCAGAATTCATCATCATCACTCTTTTCACATCAATTATGTCCATTCCCCAAAAAGGAGATTGTACAATACACATCTACTACTTAGCATATATATATGGGTGTGTAGTGTGTATATATATATATATATATATATATATATATATATATATATATATATATGGCACGCACAGACCTGGTTACTGGAGAATTTTTCTCACCATGAATGGCCATGTTGGGAACAATGGATGTGAAAACTGTCAGATTTCAGTAACCTTCTAATGGCCACTCCACCCAAAAAACTAGAGATATAAACCACCTGATGGGTTCTTATATCTCTCAGGAATTCCAGAAGCAAGATCCACCAGGTCTGTACACCTACCAAGACCATTAAAAAAAGAACCAGCCACCCCTGGTGGAGGTAACAATTATTGCACATTACAACAGGAGAAGTGAGAACACCCGAATGTAGGTGGAAGCACTCCAATTCTCAGAATGGGCAGATTTGGAGCTTGGAACTATGACTAGGTCTGTGATAGAGATTAATCTATCTATCTATCTATATAGATATATATATATCTATATATATCTATATCTATATCTATATCTATATCTATCTATATATATATATATATATATAGATATATAGATATAGATATATAGATATATAGATATATAGATATATATATCTATATATATTAGATAGTTTTATAGATCTATCTAAGACCCCTGATATCTCAGCAAAGCCACCCCCAACAGGGTTAAAAAATAATAATAATAATAATAAATAATAATTTAAAAAAGGAATTGTAATAAATAAATATGGTTAAATTGTAAAAATAATTTAAAAAAATAAAATAAAAAAAACACTGACACTGTGCAACCCCCCCCCCCCCCCTCCAAAAAAAAGGAAGCATTGTAAAAAAAAAAAAATAATAATAATAATAGTAATAATAATAAAATAAATTGTAAAAAATAACAAAACAATAAATTGTAAAAAGTATAATTGTAAAAAATTAAGATATAAAAACTACTGACACAGTCCATGCGTCATCTCAGCAAAGCCACCCCCCCCCCCCCAATAGCGCTAAAAAAATATATATAATATATAATAATAAAAAAAGAACTGTATTAAGTAAATACTGAAAAGGTTAAATTGTAAAAATAATAAAAAAAAATAAAAATAAAAAATAAAAAGCACAATAACAATGTCTACTGCCCCCCCCCCCAAAAAAAAGCATTGTAAAAAATAAATAACAAAAAAAAAAATAAAAAAATAAAGACCACTGACACAGTTCATGCGTCATCTCAGCAAAGGCATCCCCCAACAGCGCTAAAAATAATAATTAAATAAAAAATAATTGTAATAAGTAAATACTGAAAATGTTAAATTGTAAAAATAATAAAAAATTAAAACACACTGACACTGTCCACTCCCCCCCCCCCCCCCAAAAAAAAGCATTATAAAAAAAAAATTGTAAAAAATAATAAAAAAAGAAAAATTTAAAAAAAATAAAATTGTAAAAAATAAATAAAATAAAAATTAAAACTACTGACACAGTCCATGCGTCACCAGTGCTGCATATTAGTGCTACTGTCACATGACCGTATCGGTAATCAGTATCGGCGAGTACTTGAAGAAGGTATCGGTACTTGTACTCGGTCTTAAAAAAGTGGCATCAGTGCAACCGGCCACTTTATTAGGTACACTTTGCTAGTAGCGGGGTTGGACCCCCTTTTGCCTTCATTCTTGGTGGCATAGATACAACAAGGTGTTGGAAACATTACACAGAGATTTTGCTCCATAGTGACAGGATAACATCACACAGTTGCTGCAGATTTGTCGGCTGCACATCCATGATACCAATCTCCCATTCCACCACATCCCAATGGTGCTCTATTGGATGAGATGTGGTGAGTGTGGAGGACATTGGAGGACAGGGACCTCATTGTCCAGTGGTGAGATGATTGGAGCTTTGTGACATGGTGCATTATCCTGCTGGAAGGAGCCATCAGAAGATGGGGACACTGTAGTCATAAAGGGATGGACATGGTCAGCAACAATACTCAGGTAGGTCGTGGCGTTTAACCATTTGCTGACCACCCGCCGCAGTATAGTAAAGTCGGCTCGGCTGCACGAATCAATGTAGGTGTACGTCGATTCCCGCACTAGCCTTTGTGGGCGCACACCGACTGGTCAGCCAATCAGCGGGTCCGGCGTACACGATGTCCGCGGGCCGCCCGCGATCGTTCCCAGCAGAGACAGAACGGGGATCTGCTGATGTAAACAAGGGGATGACACAGGATCTTATGCAGGAAGACAAATCTCTGTGTTATCCCAGGCAGCCCATCCCCCATACAGATAGTAAACACACCCAGAGAACACACTTAACCCCTTGATCATCCCTGATGTTAACACCTTCCCTGCCAGTGTCATTTATACAGTTATCAGTGCATGTTTTTTTTTTGTTTTGTTTTTAGCACTGATCGCTGTATAAATGTCACTGGTCCCAAAAAAGTGCCAAAAGTGTCCGATTTGTCCGCCGCAACGTCGCAGTCCCACTAAAAATCGCTGATCACTGCCATTACTAGTAAAAAAAAATTTAAAAAAATTAAAATGCCATAAATCTATCCCCTATTTTGTACACACTATAACGCAAACCAATCAATATACGCTTATTGGGATTAGTAGATCAGTTTTTTAAATACTCAGAGCAGCCCGTCTGGCACCAACAACCATGCCACGTTCAAAGCCACTTAAACCCCCTTTCTTCCCCCCATTCTGATGCTCGGTTTGAACTTCAGCAAGTCGTCTTCACCACGTCTAGATGCCTAAATGCATTGGGTTGCTGCAAGGAAATCCCTTATAAAGCCCACTTCCTGTTTCTTGTCTGGTCATTAGCCTAGGCTGATGATATCATGTACAGCTCTCGCTCACTCTCGGGAGTGTTTGCCAGGAAGGGAGGGGGGGGTGAGTAATAAGAGGGCCAATGAGAGCTGCAGATGTGTCTCTGTGTAAATCCAGGAAGTGAACAGGCAGCAGCGTCAGCTGCCCACAGTTAAAATGGCTGCAGCCAGACTCAGTGGAGGGAGATTTCTGCAGCATATTTGGCAAGTACAGAATCACAGAATATGAAAAGTGGTTGGAGGGAAGCTGCAGAATGGCAAAGATGTTTTTATTACAAATCATGCCAGCAGACTGCAGTTCCTCGTTAACCGCTTGCCGCCCCGCCCACCGTCAAATGACGGAGGGACGGTGCGGCTCTCGTTCTGGGTGGACATCATAGGACGTTGCCCCAGAACGGGCATTCGCGGGGGGTGGCGATCGCGGCCGTGCCATGTTGCTAGGTCGCGGCACGACCCCGATCTCTGTACAGAGCCGATCACACGGCTCTTTAACCATGTGATCGCCCATGTCCAATCACAGCCGGTCACATGTAAACACGGAAGTGCTGTGATCGGCGCTCCTCGCCACATGACAGAGTGTGTGGTGAGGAGAGCCGATCAGCGGCATCTCCTCGCAGGGGACATCAGTGCCATGATTATAGTAAAGCCCCCCAGTGTCACCAATCAGTGCCCATTAGTGATGCCAGTCACTGCTGCCTTTCAGTGCCCATTAGTGCCGACTATCTGTGCCCATCAGTGAAGGAGAAAAATTACTTATTTCCAAAATTTACTGACAGAAACGAAGAAAAACTTCAAAAACTAAAAAAAAAATTTAGTAAAAAATGTAAAACAAAGCAGTATATAAATAGCACCAAAAGCTCTATTTGTGTTAAGAAAATGATAAAAAAAAAATCATTTGGGTACAGTGAAAGTGCCCGGTAGGCAAGCGGTTAAGTAAGAAAACCTTACAGCTGTCAATAGAGGGGGGGGCTTGCTGTCTGTTGAATAGCCAGCAGAGGGCAGCACAGCACACACAGCAGGCCTCAGCTATGTAACCAGGTACAGTACAGAATGAACCAGGAGTAGCTGGATTTGCACAATCTCAGACCTTGCTGAACGTTAACCCCATCATGTGGATATTGAAGCAATCGTGCTCAGCCTTGTTTTGCAACATAAAGTACATTTTAGATGGGGGGCCAAATAACAAAATTTGTGAGCGACATCCGGAGCATCTAAGAGCAGGGTCGTCAAACTCAATTTCCTTTCGGAACGTATCAGCATTATGGTTGCCCTCAAAGGTTACATCTGTAGGATGATGTCCAGAGCAACCCACCCCCCTCTTTACATCAGATGTCAAGAGCCCCCCTTCACCACCAGAAGTCAAGAGTCCCCCCCCCCACCCTCCTTACATCACAGTGCACCCCCCTTTACTCTGTGCTGCTGCTGCCAGGAAGAAGCTAGGGGTGGAGCTAGGGCTGCCACCTGTCCGGGATTCACCTGGACAGTCCGGGGTTTTGAATCATGTGTCCGGGTTTCAGGCAGTCTGAAACCCAGACACAATATTCAGACCGGACTGTGGCACCCCAAGTAACCAAATCTGTTGCTGTTCGGGAGCTGCGGGCGGCTGTCTGGGGGAGGCAGGGCGATGGTGTCAACAAGAGCAATCTGGCCACATCCCACTGCTCGCTGTGGCATGCTATACCCACCGCATTATCACTCTCCTTGGGGCCCCCAAAGGTGTCCCAGGCCGCTAAAGAGTTCGGGTTTGGCCTAAAGAAATAAGTGGCAGCCCTAGGTGGAGCTGAGAAGCAGAAAGTGCAGGGTCTGGAGGAGGACCAAAGGAGGACTGGAGTCAGCTGCCAGAGTTTGCTGAATGCTGAGACCAGAGGAGGCTCTGTTGGAGGAACTCTGTCCTCCTCTCTGCTGCCGAATGCTGAAACCTGGGGAGGTCAGAGACGATCCTCTCCGCAGCTGCACAGAGAAGACTACATTCTGGCAGAGGAGTTCTGTCCTCCTCTCTGCTGCTGACTGCTGAGACAAGGTGAGGACTAAGACACGGGAGGGGGGAGGTGTGAGGGCCACATGAAATGGCCTGTTGGGCCATTAAGCCCCGTAGATGGTCCCATGTGCAAGAGGCCCAAGACTGAACCCCTTACGTAGATGAAATATATATATAAGGGAGAAGTTTGCCATGTCTAAGGATTTAGCAGTATGAGAAGTATTTAGATTTGCCCATTGATTGCTTCCCTTTTCTGAGTTGAACTTTCATCTTCAGAGCCAGGGCTCAGAGGTCACCTGAGGTCTGACAGTTACTGCTCTGTCAACTGCCTGACCTCAAACACTCTCTCCCAGCAACTGAGTGTGCTTAACACTTTGAAATAACAGAACCCCATCGTTGCTTATATTCCTCTTCACTAGGATTCCCTCTTATTGAGCCAATTTTGTATTCATAGAGGCTGGGAGACAGTATGTGAAGGCCAGGGAGTTGACCGGACACGCAGCAAGGATGCATGGGCATGCAGGCACATGGGCACACACAACTGATTCCAGCCTGGGCACCAGAAGACCCGATTAAGGAACAGAACGGAGTTAGAAATTTGCTGGATGGTCTTAAGCTATTATTCTACAACCAGAACCTGTTTCCAGAGATCTTCTCCTCTGTTGCTGACCTGGCCTGCTCTTGAACTTATTTCTATTCTGCTCGCCTCTTAATGACCCACCTTGCCTTTGGACCTTCATTGAACTGGATTTTTTTTTTTTGACCCTGTCTTTGATTTCTTGCCTGTTGCTGACCCGACCTATATTGGACTTTGTTCTGCCTTGCTCTTCCAGCCTAGCCACCCAAAAACACCAGAATTTGAGGCACAGGAGCTAAAAGCCCAGGGTGCATGAGGCCGAATACTTGCTGATGCATTGGTGACCTGGCTTGTTTCTGACCCAGTCTTTGAATGCTCGCCTGTTGCTGACCCGACCTATCTTGGTTCTGCCTTCCCTTTCCAACCTGGCAAGTTCCTGACCACGGTTCACCTCTGCTGCAATGTTGTGACCTCAGTCTGCCTCCTGACCGCAACCCTGTTTGGTAACTTGTGTCTGTCTTCACAGTCACCAATCTTAGCTTGTCCCCGAAGGTTAGTACCACTCAGTGCGTCACCCGCCCCCCCCCCCCCCCCCCCATCCAAGTGCCAAATTTTTCAGCCTCTCATAGACTTTTACAGACTGTTGTGCACAACTGGACAGTGCACCTGTACCTTCTGACCACCCAAAATGCCAGAATCTGAAGCACAGGGGCTAAACAACCAGTGTGCATGAGACCTAAAACTTGCCTTTCGGGAACTGGCTATTTTTTTACCCTGACTTTGATTCCTTGCCTGTTGCTGATCCGACCTATCTTGGACTTTGTTCTGCCTTGCCTTTCTAACCTGGCCACCCAAAAACACCAGAATTTGAGGCACAGAAGCTAAAAGCCCAGGGTGCATGAGGCTGAATACTTGCTTATTCATTGGTGATCTGACCCAGTCTTTGATTGCTTGCTTGTTGCTGACCCAACCTATCTTGGACTTGGCTCTGCCTTGCTTTTCTAACCTGGCAAGTTCTTGACAACGATTCATCTCTGCTTCAATGATGTGACCTCGGCCTGCCTCCTGACCACAAACCTGCATGCTAACCCGCTTGATATCTGTCTTTATGGTCACACACCTTAGCTTGACCCCAAAGTTAGTACCACTCAGTACAGCCTCCCGCCCCACCTAACAACTGCATTTTTCAGCCTCTCAGACTTTTTCAGACTGTTGGTGCAGAGCTGGACAGTACACCAGTTCCTTCTGGTCCACCCAAATATGCCAGAATCTGGCAAAGGGGCTAAATGCCCAGTGCATGTGACACCTAATACTTGACTAGTTCTTGGTGACCTGGCTCGTTTCTGACTCTCTCTTCGATTGCTTGCCTGTTGATGACCCAGCCTATCTCGGACTTGGTTCTGCCTTGCCTTTCCAACCTGGCAAGTTCCTGACCACGGTTCATCTTTGCTTCCCTGATGTGACCCCAGCCTGCCTCCTGACCACAACCCTGCCTGCTTGCAGTCTGTCTTCATGGTTGCCGACCTCATCTCGTCTCAGACTACAATCCCAGCCTGCCATGTGTTCCTTTCAACTGCTGTTCCAGTCTGCTCCTCTGTAGCCCCTTTTGTGGCCTTCTCCTTGATGATGTCCTCATTGGGGTGGGTAAGCACCTAGCAGTCAAGTCTTCTACCAGAAGTGAGCATCTGCAGATTAGACTTTTCGGCAACCCATGCCAATCTGCGTCCCTCTCATCTCCTGTTCTCCACTCCAAGGGAGCTGGATAGAGTTGCCACCTCATCCCTTTAAACCCGAACACATATTAATTACACAGGTTCTGTGGCTAATTGAATGCAGGTAAGGCACTAAGTGAATTTAATTACCACCTTAATCAGCCACAGAACCTGTGTAATTCATATGTGTTCAAGTTTAAAGGGATGAGGTGGCAACCCTAGAGCTGGGACCGGAGGTCTAGGGAAGGTCCTCTTGTCACTTGGGCCTATAACCAAATATGCGGTATGGGGTGGCAACTGTCAGATTTTAGGGGTGGCTTCTGACCCCTGACCCTTAGGCTGAAGTCAAAAAAAGTAAATCCTAATTTGAGTTTGCATTATAATAATCTAGGACTCAATATTCAAATTCTTGGGCAGTCCCAGTATTGGCCAGTTCTTCTGAACAAGGTCCAAAGTGCAAGGACTGGCAGTTGAGTGGTTAACACGCGTGTGGTTTGCATAGAGTTTTTCCCTGTGAAATCTCTCCTGGATCTGAGCCCGACGCTGAGCTGTATTGTTCCATCCTGTACGAGTTTTATTCAACAAAAACTTCTCCAGACTCAGGAGGGGTCATCAGAATAAGCAAGAAAAAAAAAAAAAAGGGCTAGACCCGCCCCCCAGCCCCCCCCCATCCCCCCTCTTGTTGGCCGCTTTCCCTCTTCCGCTGCCCCGTCTGCGACCACCCAAGTGTTCTGGTCCTGATTATCCTTATTAATGACATCTGGATCCCAGCTGAGATGGAGAGACCTTCCAGGATAGCAGAAGGTGAAAGCTGAGAGAGCGACGCATTGATCGCTCGCTACGGAGCGACGTATTACATACAGCCCCAAGGGGGATACAAATAGAAAGAATAATGATAATAGTTTCCTTTTATTGTTGTTTTCTGTACTTTGTGGTTTTATTTTTTTCTACACCTCGGCTGAGATGTCCAATTGGGGTGTAAAAAAAAAAAATGGGCAAAAATCTATGCATTTGTCCTCAAAGCTATCTACAAAAATACAATACAGTTAGGCTTGGTTTCCACTAGTGCGACTTATCATGCGACTTGGGACTGCAAAGTCGCATGACAAGTCGTTCCCCATGATTTCCAATGAGTATCGTTCATACCTGTGGGACTTCAAGTCGCAGCGACTTCAAAAGTAGTCCCTGCACTACTTTGGTACCACTTTGATGGGACTTGAGGTTCATAGACCTCAAGAATACATTGGCATTGTTTCCTGTCGCATCAAAATCGCGGCAAAAAATTGCGGTAAAATCGTGCGACTTTGGGGTTGCAATAGTGGAAACCGAGCCTAAACCTTCATTTTTTATTTTTTTTTAAATAACAAACACGTTATACTTACCTGCTCTGTGTAATCGTTTTGCACAGAGCAGCCCCGATCCTTTTCTCTGGCTCCTCCCCCTCTGCCGAGTGCCCCCCAAAGCAAGCCGCTTGCACTGGGGGGCACTTGTGCATGCTCACTCCCGAGCCAGCTCAGCATGTCCATTGACACACAGAGTGCGGTTTGGGCACCCCCCCCCCCGCGCTTCCTCATTCCTGGCTGTGATACCAATGGCTAATGCTGCTGTCTCTGAGCCACATGAAATGGCCCGGTGGGTCGGATTCAGGCCCTCTGGCACATGTGGGCTAGAGGATGCTAGACGTCCTCCCAGCCAGGTAACGAGGCGGGATTCTACCTGACTTGTTGCAGTTTCTAATGCACATAGTGGGAAGCCCACAGTGTGCAGTGAAATCAGAGTAAACCATTTCAGTGCTGAGGAGGAGCCGGTGCAACTGCGCAAGACTGAAGGGAAGGCCGGGGGGTCAGATGAAGTGCGACATCCCGAGCGACTTCAATTCTTTCCAATTTTTGTTCTTTTTTTTTCATTTTAGGATTTCTTATTTTCGGATTTTAGAATTTTAGAATTTTCGAATACCGCATCTAAACGAATGGAACATAACGAATTCAAACTTTTTCGAAGTTACGAATTTTTGCGAAATAACGAATTTCGATCATAACGAATGACCTGAAAAAAAAAAACCCATAAACAAATGAAACGAAAACGAACAAATGTTTCAGTGGTGCACATATCTAATAATATCTAATATCTAATATAATATAACATATCTAATAGTTAGTAATATTATTGGAAGCGTTCCAATGTTCCGCACTCTCCTGAACCCAGCAGAGGTTACATGAACAGCCTTTGTTGCGCCCCCTGTTGAACTGAAGACAGACTGCGCCATGTTTCAATCATCATGACCCAGGCGGCTCTGTATTTTTACAGCTGGGGATTGACTGACAGCTCCCAGCATGCTCCCAATGAAACGCACGCTGTGCCTGCATGCCATGCCATGCCTGGACCCCACCCCCCCCCCCCCCCCCCAAAAAAAAAAAAAAACACAGAAGAGTTTAATCACCAACTATAGATAATAGATGTGAAGTGTTGTTATGATCACCGACCCCCCAGGGAGACCGAAAATTCCATCAGAACCCGGACTGAAGACTTGACAGAGGTGACAATCCTTTATGGGAGAATGAAGAATGAAAATCAAAACATATCACCCGGGTGCTACATTGTATTTGTACGGGAGAACAGTCACATCACATTTGTGACATGTATCTATTTCGTTATAGAATAGAACTGTATTGTTTATAAAACTGAAACAATGTTTATACTACAATCCCAATTCCATAAACATTCGGGACGCTGAGTAAAATCTACATAAAAACACTAAATGATATCATAAAATACAAAATACAAAAATACAATAAAATCTACAGTGTAATCATCTGCAAATCTCATAAACCCGGATTTTATTCAAGAAAGAACAAACGTTTAACCACTAGAAGGCCCGGCCTATTCTAATACTTCTCTCCTACACGTAAAAATCGGGATTTATTTTTGCTAGAAAATTACTTAGAACCCCCAAACATTAGGGTGCCGCCACCCTACCCATGCGTTCGGCCCCCTAATCTACATGCGGGGTGCCGGATGCATGAATTCCAATTGTTTTTTTTTTTTTGTTTTTTTTTAAGCACGTAATTAGAGCACGAGTCTCTAATAGGCTTCAAAAAAGGGTGGTGGGCTCGGGGCGCAGTGAGCCCACCCAGTTGTGTGACAATAGCGAATGAATATGTATTCTGCTACATATTTTTGGTAAAAAAAAAAAATCCCAATAAGCCTATATTGATTGTTTTTGCGCAAAAGTTATCGTGGACGCTGGGTCCGCTGATTGGCTGTGTCCAATCACAGTGGGTGTGTGCCCCCCCAGACCAGGTACATTGTTTCGGGCAACCAGGCCGCCCTGCCGCAGTATATGTGCGGTTGGCGGTCTGGAACTGGTTAAGCATTCCCTGAATGGCACCTGTGCCAGGAAAGTGACCTCCTGTGTTCACAATGCAGCAGGGAAGACACTCGCATTAGTTGTGATCACCAGAGTAGTGGCGTCTATTACAGTCATTTCCAGCTTCCAGGGTTGCTCCTCCAGGTATGGCACATACAGATTTACGTTGGTCCAAATTGGAACTGTAAAAACCGCCACACCTGGAATTATCTTTAAACACTTACATGCATGGAGTCAGCTGATATATTTGAATGAGCTGCCCAACGCACCACAAGGAGTCAGAATCATGCCAGCAACATTTTCAGCAGCGCACCACAACACGTGTTGGGCCCCTATCACACTGGGGCGGTGGGTGCGTCGGCGGTAAAGCGCCGCTATTTTTAGTGGCGCTTTACCGTCAATTTCACGGCGCTATTTGGTCGCTAGCGGGGCGCTTTTACTCCCCCCCTGCGCTAGTGGCCGAGAAAGGGTTAAAACCACCTGCAAAGCGCTGCTGCAGCAGCGCTTTGTCGGCGGTATAGCCGCGCTGCCCCATTGATTTCAATGGGCAGTAGCGGTGGAGGAGCGGTATACACACCGCTCCTAAGATGCTGCTAGCAGGACTTTTTTAGCGTCCTGCCAGTGCACCGGTCCAGTGCGAAAGCCCTTGGGGCTTTCACATTGGAGAGGCAGGAGCGGCTCTTTCAGGGCGCTTTGCAGGCGCTATTTTTTAGCGCTGTAGCGCCTGCAAAGCGCCCCAGTGTGAAAGGGGTCTAAGTGAGTTATCGTGTGTATCACTGCACTGCAATGTACACCCATATTGGCCAGTTGGGTTGGGGTTATTCGCAGTCCTGTCAAAGTGAACTGGTAAAGGGTCCTCTATACGCTATTAAAAATCAATAGACAAGTGCACTGCTGAAATTTTTTTTTTTTTTTTCGGGTCATTCGTGGCCATCGTAATTCGAAAAGAAAGGGACAATTTGTAAATGAAAAAGAAAATTGTAAATTCGAAAAATTCGTATAGTCAAAAAATTCGGAGATTCAAAAATCTGAAATAACTAATAATAACTTAACTATTACATTATCGGTATTGGAATTTCCTTTCAAATCTGGCTGTTAGTGAACGTAACGAATACGAATTTATCCAAAGTTACGAATTATCCGAAATAACGAATGCCGCATCTAAACAAATGGAATTAATATTAATAAATAGTAATAATAATAAAAAGTTTCTTATTATTATAGTTATTATTTATTATTCTATTTGTTCTGTTCCATTTGTTTAGATGCGGCATTCGTTATTTCGGATAATTGGTAACTTTGCATAAATTTGCATCCGTTACGTTCACTAACAGCCAAATTTGAAAGGAAATTCCAATACCTATAATTTAATAGTTAGTAATAGTCAAGTTATTATCAGTTAGTTATTTCAGATTTTCGAATTTCAAATTTCTGAATTTTCGAATTCCAAATTTACAAATTTTTTCGAATTTGCAAATTTTTTCAAATTTACGATTTTACAAATTTTTCCGAATGTACAATTTTTTCCGAATGTACACATTTTTACAAATATTCAGAAAAGTTTGTTAAACAGGTTTTCGTTAATTCGGATATTTCTGAATTTGTCGAAATTCGTTAAAAAACAAATTCGGCACAAAATGAATTGCACATGTCTATCAATTTCATTTTTACCTCAGTTTTTGAGTCCCCCTGTACCTGTTCATCCTGACAGTGGATCATCATTTAACGGGCCAAGCTGTCCGGGAAGTTACAGTAGTTACAGCTCTTGGACCGTACCAATAAACACTACCAGCTTACAATGGTCAGCTTTTTAAACAAACAAAACAAAAAAAGAATAGAGTTGTAAGTGCAAATTTCTCAATGTTTTATCCCTTTTAAAGGCCCTGCAAATATAGAAAAATACTTTGTTGATCTGCAAGTATGATATATTTTAAAGACCAAACAGTTCATTGTTAGGGCTCACATACATTTTAATTCAATTTGAAACTACTGTGCATGTAAGACTAAGCCTCAAATATGGTAGCATCCTCTTTAGCTAAATCATAGTGCTCTGGGAATCCTTTGTCGTGGATTAAATATTTATTCAAGAGTTTTAATTCTATAAGCAAACATTTTGTTTTTAGTAATGTCTTTTTGCCTTTGTTTTCAGCTGATCTAAGTTCTATTTGTAGCTAGGATTGTAAACACGACTGATCTCAATGATCAGTTTATTTAAGCTGCTTATGCATGCATAGTTTTTATACCTCGAAGCATTGAGTCAAATTGGGTGGGTATCATTGAATGTGTATCTGGCAAACAAATCATTTTTTCCATTAATAATTTTTTTGTTTCTATTAAAGAACTATTACTATTCAGGCAAGCGCAAGTCTTCAGCCAGGTAGACCAATAATTGATGCAACAAAAGTAAAACGCCTTCAGCATGGAACTTGTGAAGACAGAGAAGAGATCAAGAGATAAATGACGGCAGAAATTCTAAAATCGAATGAAGTATGGATGTTGAGTGGGTGACCCTGAGATGCACTGGCAGGCCTAAGGACTCTCCCCCACCCCTCATGATGGATGTCAAGCCTTTTGGGTGGTAGAAGAGGGAGCCATGTGTACCTACATATCTACAATTACCAGATTTTTCTTCAGCAGGAGGGTGGTGGGGAAGCGCATAGAAGATAAGCATGTATTCCTTACTGCTCTAAAGTGAACCTTTTACTTTGTCCTGCATGGGCAAAATAGTCCTTATTAAGAATCGGGAATCTTGGGTACAGACTGGGACACTTCCCATTTTATAGGATTGTAATTTTTCCAACCTTGTGGTAACAGTTCATAGAAGGTCCATTTCTGTTCCAGCATGTGTGCCCGTGTACAAAGCCAGTCCTGACCTCAATCCTACTGATCACTTTGCGGATAAATTGTAATGAGCCAGGTCTTCTCATCCAACACCTCCAGAAAGACATGGTTTGAGGAGTTTGGTGTGGAGGAACTCAAGTGGCCTTCACAGTACCCTGTGTAAGATATTTGTTGGGGGTATGGCGCTCCCTTATGAGCTGTGCAAAGTAGAATAACTTGAACAGTGACTGTATCAATAAATAATTAATGATCAAAAAACCAAAACGGTGAGAGCTGTGAAATTCTATGGGTGAAACTCATATAAACCATATGTGGAAGTGTAGGTATACGTATTAGCAAACCTTAATTCTTGCATATACCTCCATGTTGTGATAAATATAAAAAATATATAAAATGTTTGATATACAGTGCTGCTGCTAGGCAGCTAATTAGGATGCCAACTACTGTACAGAGTACGTGACATGTATGTATGTACCAGCGCAAAAACAAACATATACCAGTGCAATATATACAATGTGCCAGTGCAATCCCGCACCCTGTATATATCTGACCGTGCACTCCACCTATTAAATCTATGCAATGTAGTGCAATCGAGTCCCGCAAGACTCTAAATGGCTGGTGCACAGGCAAGTATATAGCGATGCAATATGTGTATATAATGTGACATTACAATCCCACACTTAAGTGTATATACAACCAACAGTCCAACTAGTATCGTTCAATAAAGTGCAATATATGCAATCAAGTCCAGCAAGATTCTAGATGTCATCAAAGCTGAAAATTAAGCAAAAAGAACCAGAAACAGAGAGAGAAAGAGTCTGTTCCAGTTAATGCATCCCAATCTTGAAAGGCAGCAAGTACAGTTCCAGCAGCTGAGTGACTTTTGGTGCCCACAGTGGTAATTCGTGACTTCTGTGCTCCCCTTTGGCTCCCCACTCACCAGCTTCCACTACCCCTGCAGGGGTGATAGGCAATCTAGGGTCCTGGAACCTTCCTCTTATTCGGTGTCTCGTGGTGGAATGCCTCTGCGATGGAATGCCTCTCTCCCAGGAGTTCCGGGTCCCCACTTCATGCGATATCCAGGATAGGGGTCAGCAGCTATGCCCTCAAGGAAAGAGATGCCACCTCATAGTGTAGTACGATAAAAGCTTTATTCCCATAAAAATCAAAAACCATAAAACCATAAAAACTCCCCTCTCGGGGAAAAACAGCTTGCTACACTATGGGTGAAGTTGAGAGCCAGGAAATATGTCCCGCAGCGTGCGGCGTGCGGTCCAGCTGCGTTCCAGGCTCTCTTACTCTCTTACTCTCTTACTCCGTCGATGACGCGTTTCGTCATCGACGTTTTCAAAGGCCTTTGAAAACGTCTGACGAAACGCGTAAGGCGGGGCTACGCACTTACGTCATTTCCGGGTACGGAGTAAGAGAGCCTGGAACGCAGCTGGACCGCACGCCGCACGACATATTTCCTTTCCACAACATGGAGGTATATGCAAGAATTAAGGTTTGCTAATACGTATACCTACACTTCCACATATGGTTTATATGAGTTTCACCCATAGAATTTCACAGCTCTCACCGTTTTGGTTTTTTGATCATTAATTATTTATTGATACAGTCACTGTTCAAGTTATTCTACTTTGCACAGCTCATAAGGGAGCGCCATACCCCCAACAAATATCTTACACATGCAAGCTCTCTTTGAGGGCTATACCTGGGGAGGCAGCATACCTTCTGATTTTCTTCTCTTCTTCTCTCTCTCCCCCCTTCCCCCCCCCCCCCTATCTCACCTTGTCTCCCCCCCCCCCCTTCCTCCACTCTCCCCCATTCCTGCTTTATGTCCTAAGCGCATAGTTTTTGTGGTTTAATAATTCACAGTACCCTGACCTCAACCCTACTGAACACCTTTGAGATAAATAGGAAGGAGCCAGGTCTTCTCATCCAACATCTCCATAAAGACATGGTTTGAGGAGTTTGGTGTTGAGGGAACTCAAGTGGCCTTCAGGCAGCCCTGACCTCAACCCTACTGAACTTCTTTGGGGTTAACTGGAATGAGCTGGGTCTTCACATCCAACATCTCCATAAAGACGTGGTTTGATGAGTTTGTTGTGGGGGGAACTCAAGTGGCCATCAGAGAGCCCTGACCTCAACCCTACTGAACTTCTTTGGGGTTGACTGGAATGAGCTGGGTCTTCTCATCCAATATCTACATAAAGACATGGTTGGATGAGTTTGGTGGGTAGGAACTCAAGTGGCCTTCACAGAGCCTTGACCTCATCCCTACTAATGTGTTTGAAATGATTTTGAAAGCCAATGGTGCGCCAAGTCTTCTCAACCAACCTCACAAATGCTCTTTTGGCTGATTGGGCCAAATTCCCACAGACACACAATTTTCCCAGAAGATTGAAGGCGGTTATAGCCACAACGGTAGGCCAACTTCATATTGATGTCAGTGGTTTTGGAACGGGAGATCCAACAACCTCATTCAGGTGTGATAGTCAGGTGTCCACAAACATCTGATATATATTGTAGTGCTTGTCTCTTTGTTCTCCAAGGAATACAAGTCACTTTTGGAAACATCCTTGCAAACTAATTCATTTGAAGCGGAAAAAACGGCAAATACACAGGAATATATGTGCCTGCCCGACCACTATGTTGTCCCCATATCAAGGTGAATGAGGACTTTGAGAATGATTTCTGGGGCAAATGTCATGTCTTTGAGAGTTTCCTGAATTTTTGGTGAAACGGGATTTGAAAAAGTCTACATTTTTTTTCCGGTACATTCGATAATTCATTTACAGATGCAATTCTTTTGTCTTTTTGCCTACAAGTCTGGCCGGCGCGGTCTTTTGTCCTTTGCGCTCCGTCTCAGAGCGGTGTAACCATTCTGGTGAAAAACACAAACTTTTCACCTGATCTATAAAAACGTTTAGCGCTGACCTCCAGCTTAAGAGCTTTTGAATAGCTGAAATCGAGACGAGATGGCGAGATTAGACACCTGTATCTGAAACCCTCTGGAGGGGGGGGGGGGGGATTTTACTGAGGAATGAGCAAAACAGGGCCAAAACTTTTCATCGACTTTTTTTTTTTTCTTTTGCATTTGGGCAACTTTAAAAAAATGCATCTCAAATTGCCTTTTTCTGGGGGCTGTTTCAACCATGAGGTTGGGTGAAAGGATAAGCAAAAGAAGATCCCGCGCTGAGAAAATGAATCATTAAATACACTAGTAAGAAGCAGCAGCACACAGAGCGATAACACAAAAAAAGTCTATAAAATTGGGGAAGCTGCGCTAAAAAATGGTGTTAAATAAGTCCACAACAGTTGACATGAAGACAAAGAAGTCCATTGAGAACATGAAGGGTCATAATAACACCGCAGTGTGCACACACAAGCAAAGTGCCAGACCACCGTAGCTGTAGATTGAGCTTACCGGACGGCAAGCCTAAAGGGCAGGTGGCTATAGCCCAGCCAAGGCCTCCAAGCTTGCAGATGACCACCATAGGAACAGTAATTCGGATGGTGACGGTCGCTCACTAGGACCCGCTGCGGCGTCCGCACACTCAGAAGAAAAAAGAACTGGCCATAGTGTAATATAATCCGAACATCTTTTAATACAATCAAGTAATACACTTACAATTGGGAGGCGATAACATCGCATATAGGAAAGCCGGCCGGCATAAACAAAAGACGGAGCCCGTCCTCCTACTCCGATCGCGTAGTGACGTCACCATCATCCCTGATCCTCCCCTTCTTCCACTGTCCCCAATCCATCTGCTGATAGAACACAGCCCTAGGAGGCACCCTGCACATGCTCAGTTTTAGTGTGTATTGCTAGAGAGTTTTTTTTTTTTCTTCTTGGGGGGGGGGGTGCATGTGATCAGCACAGGGCCACTCAGCACTGTCCAGACAAAGGGTCAGGGGTCCTGCAGCCTCAAAGGACAGTCAGAGGAGAATGAAAGCTCCTCCTACAAGCTTTAACCAGACATTGATAGAAGTCACAAGACTGCTATATACTGCTGATGAGAAAAGGCATTTAGTAGTTTATATTTACTAAAATAATCGTATTTCCATGTTCTGTGTACTGTGGGAGACCAGATATAGTGAGTGCAGGGCCCTGGGTTTAGTAACACTTTAATGGCACCAGTGCGTGTCTACTGCAGGGCAGCATGTTTCTCTATAGCAGGGATATGCAATTAGCAAACCTCCAGCTGTTGCAAAACTACAAGTCCCATCAGGCCTCTGCCTCTGGGTGTCATGCCTGTGGTCGTCAGAGTCTTGCTATGCCTCATGGGACTTGTAGTCCTGCAGCAGCTGGAGGTCCGCTAATTGCATATCCCTGCTCTATAGGGTGGATTTACTAAAGGCAAATACACTGTGCACTCCGCAAGTGGAGTTGGTCCCGAGCTTAGTAAATAAGGGGAAGCTCTGCTGACTTCCATCATCCAATCATATGCAGGCAAAAATGTGTTTTTTTTTTTCTTTTCCTTGCATGTGATTGGGTATTCTTCTCAAAGTGAAGCTTTACCTCATTTACTAAGCTCTGGAGCAACAGCACTTGCAAAGTGCACAGTCTATTTGCCTTTAGTAAAACCACCCCCAATGTTGTCACATACCTCCCAACTTTTTGAGATGGGAATGAGGGACTCCTATCTGGAAAAGTATGCAGGTACAGGACACACCCCCTTAAAGGAGAATTGTACAAAAAAACCAAAAAAAAACAAGATTTGTTAAACGCACAAATGTTTTTTTTTTTTTTTTTTTACCACTAATATTCCTTTATATTGGCTTTTGGGATTTACAAATGCAGCAATTTAGAGATCAGATGAAAGGTTTAGCGCTGAAAAACACTTTTTGACAGATAAAAAGTGCATTTTATATACAGCTATATAGATCAGAGCAAAATGAGGGACAAATGGGGAGGAATGAGGGACAGAGGGACAAAATCGGGGACAGTCCCTTGAAATCAGGAACAGTTGGGAGCTATGGTTGTCAGAAAAGCATGCGATTTACACGCATTCCCAACAACGCATAGATGTGATGTGAACCTGTCCTTATATGTATATATAGTGGCAAATCAGCCACTGGTTTTAATGGCTTTGAAATGAGTTTCTCCAGTTTTCCTAAATGACCCTAAAGAACGGCAGTTTGTTGCAGCAGAAGTAATTAGCGCTGTTGTGTAAACACACGCGGGAGGGGCGAGCGAACGAACGAACGAACGCTCGGAGTAATTGCCACTGTAACAGTGTTTAGACACCGTAATGACTTGTTATCTGAAGGGCTGTAATTATATGCTGATTACATTTTTACAGCTGTGTTTAATGAACACGTAATTAAGAGAGAGGCTTTTGACTGCAGCTAAGCCGGGATAAAGTGCTATTGACACAACTGCCAGATAGAGAACAATATCGCAAGGGGGGGGCGGGGGTGGGGGGCATCCTAAGGGGGGCTTCCCCAGGGTTTGCCCATATATGGGCGGCTAGATCGGTAAACTATGCAGCCATTAAAATTACTTTTTTTTTTTTTTTTTTTTGCCGCATTTAAAAAGAGGAAATCAAATTTGTATGGCGCTGTAGGAAAACGCTTGTTTACAGGGACGCAGCATCTTCAAGGTCTTCTACTTAAAGCCGAACTCTTGCTTTTTTTTTTCTACACTTTACAAGCTGGCCCAAACAAACTGCGTCCCTAACCACCTAAGGACCGAGCCTCTTTTTGCGATTTGTTGTTTACAAGTTAAAAAAACGTTGTTGTTTTTTTTTGCTAGAAAATTACTTAGAACCCCTCAAACATTATACTTTTTTTTTCTAACACCCTAGAGAATAAAATGGCGGTCGTTGCAATGCTTTCTGTCACACCGTGTTTGCGCAGCGGTCTTACAAGCCCATTTTTTTTTTTGGAAAAAATACGCTTTTTAGAATTAAAAAATAAGACAACAGTAAAGTTAGCCCATTTTTTTTTATATTGTGAAAGATAATGTTATGCCAAGTAAATTGATACCCAACATGTCACGCTTCAAAATTGCGCCCGCTCATGGAATGGCGACAAACTTTTAGCCTTAAAAATCTCCATAGGCGACATTTAAAAAAATTCTACAGGCTGCATGTTTTGAATTACAGAGGAGGTCTAGGGCTAGAATTATTGCTCTCGCTCCAACGATCGTGGGGATACCTCACATGTGTGGTTTGAACACCGTTTTCATAGGCGGCCGCTACTCACGTATGTGTTCGCTTCTGCACGCTTGCTCCGCGGGACGGGGAGCGTTTAAACATTTTTTATTTTTTTATTTTTTATTTTACCTTTTATTTTTACACTGTTTTTAAAAAAAAAAAAAAAAAAAGTGTCACTTTTATTCCCATTACAAGGAATGTAAACATCCCTTGTATTAGAAAAAAAGCATGACAGGACCTCTTAAATATGAGATCTGGGGGTCAAAAAGACCTCAGATCTCATATTTACACTAAAATGCAATAAAAAAAAAAATTGTCAATTAAAAAAAATAATTTAAAAAAATGGCCCTTTAAGAGCTATGGGCGGAAGTGACGTTTTGACGTCGCTTCCGCCCTGCATTGTTATGGAGACGGGTGGGGGCCATCTTCCCCCTCACTCGTCTCCATGCCCAACAAGGGTGAAGATCCGATCGCCTCCGCCACTGCCGACAGCTCCGGTAAGCAGCGGAGGGGACCGGAGCGCGGCGGGAGGGGGGGGCCCTCTCCTGCCGAGATAAAAGTGATCTTGCAGCGAATCCGCCACAGAGACCACTCTTATCGGAAACCGGACCGCCGGCCGAAGAAGAGGATACCGGGGTTATGGCAGCTAGCTGCTGCCATAACAACGATATTCCTCTTCAAACCTAGGACGCATATCGGTGTGCGGCGATCCGTAAGTGGCTAACATGCGAGGCCGCTGGATGTGCCAAAAAGCGCCAGTACCTAAATGAACCACTTGCTGACCGCCTACTGCAGATGTACTGCGGCAGGTCGGCTCTATTGCGCAAAATGATGTACCTGTACGTCATTTCATGCAATAGCCACTGGGAGGCGGCACGGACACAGGGGATGCCAATCAGTGGGTCCGGCGGAACCCGGTGTCCGTGGCCCTTCCCGGGAGAGCAGGAACACCGATCTCTGTCTTCACCTAGTCAGAGCGCCTCCCCCACACAGTTAGCAAGCACCCCCCCCCCCCCACCTAGGGACACATTTAACCCTTTGATCGCCCTTGATAACCCCTTCCCAGCCCAGTGTCATTAGTACAGTGCCTATTATTAGTGTCACTGGTCCCCAAAAAAAGCGTCAAAAAGTGTCAGTTAGGTGTCCGATTTGTCCACCTCAATGTCGCAGCCCCGCTAAAAATCGCTGATCTCCGCTATTACTAGTAAAAAAAAAGTCCATGAAAATATCCCATTGATTGTAGACACTACAACTTTTGTTCAAAACCAATCAATATACACTAATTGTAATTTTTTTATCAAAGATATGTATCACAAAACAAATTAGCCTAAATTGATGAAGAAATTCGATTTTTTTTCCATTTTTTTTTTTTTTGGATGTGTATTATAGCAGAAAGTAAAAAAATCGTTTTTTTGTTTTTTTTTAAATTGTCGCTCTTTTTTTTTTTTGTTTGTTTATAGCACAAAAAATAAAAACCGCAGAGGTGATCAAATACCACCAAAAGAAAGCTCTAATTGTGGGGAAAAAAAGGACGTCAATTTTATTTGGGTACAGCGTTGCACGGCCGCGCAATTGTCAGGTAAAGTAACGCAGTGCCGTATCGCAAAAAATGGCCTGGTCATTAAGGGGGTAAAACCTTCCAGGGCTGAAGTGGTTAAAGTGCAATCCTTGACTCCATGAAAATAATATTCATTAAACAAGCAAGAAAGTCCATTGTTTTCATTGAAAAAATTGATTGGTGTATAGGATCAATCACAATTTCAAATAATCGATGCCAGTGGTCTTAAAGTGACAGTGCAGCGTTATTCCACTTCAAATCACTCCATGTCCGCTGTGCCCCGAACCCCAATGGGTCCAGACTCACCAAATGTAGTTGACCTTTTATGATTTATGCCAAAATGGATCAAAAGAAACCTTTAAACAGCTCGACTGTATGTGGCTAGGTGTCTTTAATGCTGTTTCTTTTTACACCTAGCCACACACAGCGGAGCAGTGTCCGATCGAATTCATCCCAAACGTGTTCTATCAGGTTGAGGTCAGGACTCTGAGCAGGCCAGTCAAGTTCCTCCACCCCAAACTCGCTCATCCATGTCTTTATGGACCTTGCTTTGTGCACTGGTCCAAATCATTTGGTGGAGGGGGGATCATGATGTGGGGGTTGTTTTTCAGGGGTTGGGCTTGTCCCCTTAGTTCCAGTGAAGCGAAATCTTAAGGCATCAGCATACCAAGACATTTTGGACAATTTCATGCTCCAGACTTTGTGGGAACAGTTTGGGGACGGCCCCTTCCTGTTCCAACATGACTGCGCACCAGTGCACAAAGCAAGGTCCATAAAGACATGGATGAGCGAGTTTGGGGTGGAGGAACTTGACTGGCCTGCACAGAGTCCTGACCTCAACCCGATAGAACACCTTTGGGATGAATTAGAGCGGAGGCTGAGAGCCAGGCCTTCTCGTCCAACATCAATACCTGACCTCACAAATGCTCTTCTGGAAGAATGGTCAAACATTCCCATAGACACACTCCTAAACCTTGTGGACGGCCTTCCCAGAAGAGTTGAAGCTGTTATAGCATTAAATTTCATGTGCGTGTAAAGGCAGGCGTCCCAATACTTTTGGTAATATAGTGCATATTGAACATTATGTGCGGCCCTTTGGTGATGTCAGGTACCACATCGGTGGCCCACTTTAGATAATAAGTTAACAACCACATCTGCCCCAAGACTGCCTGGAACTCGGGAGCCTTTCATCCCCGGGCACCATCATGATCGGCGGCAACAGGAGCGCCGTGCCAAAAGCCCACAAAGATCCTGTTGGCATTTAAATTCAAGTTTGAGTTTCATTAGGTGAGAATCTTGTAAGACAATATTTACAAGACACTTCCAGGCTTTGATGGCCTCATCAGTAAACGCAATGGCAGCTTCATAGGGGCCCCCGAATGACATCTTCCAATAACATCACACAAATAATAAGGGTTCCGTCACCGCAGAGCTGACAGGACAGAGGAGATGAGGGAATGAAATGAACCGATTTTGTTACAGATGAAAAACTACCATACAAGCTACATGACACATAGATCAAAAAAAAAAAGAATATATATATATATATATATATATATATATATATATATATATATATATATATATATATATATATATATATATATATATATATATATATATATATATATATATATATGGGCAGTACCAAACGTAGTGCAAAAGTGGGCATAACTTTTTTTATTAATCACCTGCCTAACGGGCACTTTCACCCCCTTTCCTGCCCGGGCCAATTTCCAGCTTTCAGCGCTGTCACACTTTGAATGACAACTGTGCGGTCGTGCAACACTGTATCCATATGACATTTTTTATCATTTTTTTTTTTTACACAAAGAGATTTCTTTTGGTGGTATTAAATCACCCCTGGGTTTTGTTTTGTTTTTTTGCTAAACAAACAAAAAAAAAAGACCAAAAAAAAAAACCAAACGTTTTTCACATTTTGTTAAAATTTTGCAAACAGGTAAATTTTCTCCTTCACTGATGGGCACTGATAGGCGGCACTGATAGGCGGCACTAATGGGCACTGATAGGTGGCACTGATCAGGAGGCACTGATGGGTACTGATAGGCGGCACTGATAGGTGGCACTTATGGGCACTGATAGGTGGCACTGATCAAGAGGCACTGATGGGCACTGGCGATGAGGCATGGATAGGCGGCACTCAGTTTGCAGGGAGAAGAAACAGCCAGATTGCTGTTCCCCTGTACACAGAGTTCTGTGTTTTTGTAAACACAGAACTCTGCGTGTGATTGGCCACAGCCGATCAGCTGGCTTCAGCCAAAAATCATTGGCTTAAAATCAGCTGCCAGACTCGTGCTGTGTCCAATCATAGCACCAGTGGGCGGGGGGGGGGGGGTGCGCTCAAGAGAGCCGAACCCCGGAAGAAAGGCTGCGATGTACAGGTACGTCACCTGGCCTGCAGCTGCCGCCCACCCGCAGTACAACTACTTTGGGCGGGCGGTAAGTCGTTTTTTTTACAAAGGTTGTTCAAATTTCACATGTTGGTAGAGTAACTCTTCCTCTATAGCAGAGGTGTCAAACTCCATTTCACTGCGGGCCGCATCAGCATTATGGTCGCCCTCAAAGGGGCGGTTGTATCTGTAAAACTTAATGTCCAAAGCATTCCCCCTTTCATCAGAAATTGGAATCCATCGATTACCTCCAATGAAAAAGAAGAAGAAAAAGAGTCGGTAGAGGTTCTCTTCCTCTACTATATAGTAACTCTTCTTTTTCATTGCAGATAAACAATGTATTCAAAGCAGAGGCAATGTGCCCTCATTGAGTTCTTGATGAAGTAGCAGTGAAGGCTGTCCAACATCCTCAGAAGGCTACAGAATGTTCACAGAGATGATACCGTTGACAAGAAGCACCAATGGACATTGCTCTTCAATGGTGTCATCTCCGTAAAAATTCTGTAGCCTTCTGTTGATGTCAGACAGCCTGGACTCCTACTTCATCAAGAACTCAATGATGGCACGTTGCTTCTGCTTGGAATCCATTACTTACCTGCAATGAAAAAGAAGAAGAGTTACTCTACCAACTGTTTTTCTACTTCTTTTTCATTGGAGGTAAATAATGAATTCCAAGCAGAAGCAACACATGCCGTCATTGAGTTCTTGATGAAGGAGGGATACAGGCCGTCCAACGTCCACAGAAGGCTACAGAATGTTTACAGAGAAGACACTATGGACAAGAGCCACTAATGACAAGGCATTGATCGTCAATGGTGACATCTTCATTAACATTCTGTAGCCCTCTGTGGATGTTGGACAGCCTGTACCCATTCTTCGTCAAGAACTCAGTGATGACATGTTGCTTCTGCTTGGAATCCATTATTTTCCTGCAAAGAAAAAGAAAAGGGTTGGTAGAGTAACTCTTCCTCTATAGTAACCCTTCTTTTTCATTGCAGGTAAATAATGGACTCCAAGCAGAAGCAATGTGCCGTCATTGAGTTCTTGATGAAGTAGGAGTCCAGGCTGTCCGACATCTACAGAGGGCTACAGAATGTTTACGGAGATGACACCATTGAAGAGCACTTGTCTGGTCATTGGTGCTTCTTGTCAAAGGTATCATCTCTGGAAATATTTTGTAGCCTTCTGTGGATGTTGGACAGCCTGCACTGCTCCTTTGTCAAGAACTCAATGAAGGCACGTTGCTTCTGCTTGGAATGCATTCATTATCTGCAATAAAAATGAAGTGTTACTATACAGTAGAGGAAGCGTTACTCTACCAACTCTTTTTCTTCTTCTTTTTCATAGAAGTAAATAATGGATTACAAGCAGTCGCAATGTGCTGTCACTGAGTTCTTGATGAAGGAGGGGTGCAGGCTGTCCAACGTCCACAGAAGGCTACAGAATGTTTCCGGAGAAGACACTATGGACAAGAGTCACTAATGACAAGGCGTTGTTCGTCAATGGTGACATCTTCATAAACATTCTGTAGCCCTCTGTGGATGGATGTTGGACAGCCCGTACCCATCCTTCGTCAAGAACTCAAAGACGACACGTTGATCCATTATTTTCCTGCAATGAAAAAGAAGAAGAAAAGAGTTGGTAGAGTAACTCTTCCTCTATAGTAACTCTTCTTCTTTTTCATTGCAGGTAAATAATGGATTCCAAGCCGAAGCAACGTGTCGTCATTGGGTTCTTGATGAAGTAGCAGTGCAGGCTGTCCGACATTCACAGAGGGCTACAGAATGTAGGTCTGACAACCCGATCCCCTCCTTCGTCAGGAGATCAATGTTGGCACATTGCTTCTGCTTGGATTCCATTATTTTCCTGCAGCAAAAAAGAAGAATAGTTACTATAGAGGAAGAGTTACTCTACCAACATGTGAAATTTGAGCGACCTATGCAAGTTAAAAGGAGGAGTGCGGGAATGTAAAAAAAAAAAACAAAGCATACAAACATACTTGCCTACCTGCTGCAGCATCAGTTCGATGTTGCAGGCTGTCCTCCGCCGGTTCTAAGCCTGAGAACTGAGCGATTACATGACCACATACTCCGCTCTCGGGTCAGCTCTAAGCAGAGAGCGGTGACTGTCCATTATCTGCTCTGTGCTCCATCAGTCACTGAAGAACCAGGCTGGGAAGGGGAGCGGCTGGCTCAGATTCTCATCGGTGCACTGAGAGGCTGAGCCAGCTGGCCATCAGAAATCTGGGTGGATCCTGACATTAATTGTCAGGCTCCATCGAGAGTCTGGAGGGGCTCTGTGGCGTCAGACGACAATGCTGTCGACTGATTCTGGGTTACAGGAGAGTGAAAGTAAAGCCTCGTACACAGGATCAGATTTTCCGCAGACAAAACCTCGGAAGTTTGTCCGGATTTTGTCTTGCATACAAACGGCAAGGAATTGTCGGCCAACAAACACGAACGTAGTGACGTACTACGTGGTTTTTCAGCTTTTTAGCGCCACCCTTTGGGCTCCTTCTTCTAATTTTGTGTTAGTAGACGTTCGGCGAGTGTTGATTCGCGCTTTTCATTTCGCACTTTTCATTTAGCGCTTTTCGGTTTGCGCTTTTCAGTTAATTTCTGAACAGCTGTTCGTCAACCAGCCATGTTGTGGAATCGGAGGAGATAACGTGTTATTTATTATTGGCCTTGGAGTTATTGCTTTGACCCAAGTCCAGTCCAGGAACAGGAGGAGGAGCTCTTGGACCAAAAATTGGTTGCTTTATTAATCGTGACCAATGATGTCATATGCCTTTGCTGCGGAAGCTCCAAGAGAATAACCTGGATGATTTTTGGAATTATCTCCGGATGACGGACCCCTGCTTTCACCAACTCTTGTCATTGTTGATCCACTATATTAAGAAGCAGGATACATGCATGAGACTTTTATTTTAGTTTTTGGTTGAATTATAATGATTTTATTTGGTATATTTTCTATATTTTTGGATGCATAGAATGTACTTTTTGGTTAAGTTCTATTGGCAGATATCATGTCTAATTTTATTTGTTTTCTTTTTTTAATACAAAATAAAAAAATTGTGGAGAATAATACTTGGCTATGTGTTTTACTTCAAAATGACAGTTTGGGAGTAGGCAGTTACATTTTATAAAATACAATGTAAAATTAACAAGGGGCAACAATAGTTGTATCTTTGATCTTAAAAACTACAGGATAATGGTGTTGTGGTAACTTACACCGAAAAAAACCCCAAAAAACATAATATTATTCTTGATATCACTAGAAAAAAAAAAGCCTTTGAAAATTTGTTTGCAATAACTCCATCAGTATCACCAGCAAATCAGCTTCATTATTATCCCATTAAAGAAGAAGAGAATTGTGCGCTGCATTTCCAGATTTCATAAATTTGCCACGTCACGAATGTTAATTCTCCGTTACGAACGCTAGTTTACAAGACCGTCCGCTTCCGGCTCGTTCCTTGCTTCCGAGCATGCGTGTTTGTACTTTGGACTTTTGTCCGACGGACTTGTGTACACACGCTCGGAAAGTCCAACAACAGACATTTGTCCACGGAAAATTTTAAAGCCTGCCATCCAACATTAGGGATGAGCTTCGTGTTCGAGTCGAACCCATGTTCGACTCGAACATCGGCTGTTCGACCGTCCGTCGAATTGCGAACGATATGGGCCGTTCGCGCCAAATTCGTGTGGCGCGTCACGGCCCATAATTCACTGCGGCATCGCAGTGCATTGCTGGCTGATGATTGGCCAAGCATGCACTATGACCCGCATGCTTGGCCAATCACAGCGCCGTCAGTAGAGAGAGCTGTAATTGGCCAAAGCCAGGGTGGCTTTGGCCAATTATGGCTCAGGGGATTTAGTACACGCCCCACACTATATAAGGCCGCCTGCACGGCGGCCCTGTGTAGTGTGTGTTCCGGTGTGCTGAGAGATAGAGAGAGAGAGACAGACAGTGTCATTTGATTTGAGTTAGATAGATTAGGCAGAACAGTCAGTCAGTTAGCTGCACTTACAGTGTATTGTGTATATATATGCATCCCAGGTGTTGCATATATATATATACACTGTATTCAGTTTAGCTAGATCCGTTCCTGTTATCTTCTAGACTATTTACATTTAGTGCAGTGCGTCCTGCTCACAGTGTTCAGCTAGATCCGTTCCTGCTATTTACATTTAGTGCAGTGCGTCCTGCTCACAGTGTTCAGCTAGATCCGTTCCTGTTATCTTCTAGACTATTTACATTTAGTGCAGTGCGTCCTGCTCACAGTGTTCAGCTAGATCCGTTCCTGTTATCTTCTAGACTATTTACATTTAGTGCAGTGCGTCCTGCTCACAGTGTTCAGCTAGATCCGTTCCTGTTATCTTCCTACTGACAGGCAGGCTTGTCTGGTTACAGTATATAAAGCTACCTGAAGAAAATTACTGGTGTTCTGTCCCAGCTTAGTGCAGCTACAGGCCATTAGTATGTCTGGAAGGCTAAGAAGGAGAGGCAGACAGTCACAAGCCAATAAGAGAGGGCAAGCAGGCTCTGTGTCTAGTGCTGGTCGTGGAGACGGTGCATCCTCATCAGCACGTGGCCATGGGACACGCTTGGCCTTTTTTTCGGCAGCTGGCCGTGTTGAGCCGCAACATGCGGAAGACTTGGTCGAGTGGATGACCAAGCCGTCCTCATCCTCCTCATCCTCTCTCACCCAGGGTGCTTTGTCTGGCAAAGCAGCGGCCTCTTCCCTCAGCTCAATGTCATCAGTGACTCCTTCCCTAGCTCCACCATGTCCTCCTGAGGATTCCCTCGAACTGTTTGACCACAGTGTTGGGTACATGCTCCAGGAGGATGCCCAGCGTTTGGAAGGCTCTGATGATGATACTGAGCTCGATGAAGGCAGTAACGTGAGCACGGACAGAGGGGGTGCCCAAGAAGGACAGCAATCTGGCAGTCATGCTCCCCCTGCTGCAGCATACTGCCAGGTTTGCTCCAGTGATGAGGAGGGAGGGGATGATGAGGTCACTGACTCAACGTGGGTGCCTGATAGGAGAGAGGAGGAGGAGGAGGAGGAGGAGGAGGAGGCGGCACATCACCAACGAGGCAGGATGCCCTCCAGGGGCCAGCCTAAGGGCAGCACATTGACTGCATCACACCCCAAAGCTCCACATGTGCAGGGCGCTGCAGTCTCTGCGCGTTATTCAAAAAGTTCTTTGGTGTGGGCCTTTTTTGAGACGAGTGCATCAGATCGCACCGCTGCTATTTGCAACATATGTCTCAAGCTTATCTCGCGTGGCCAAAACATCTCCCGCTTGGGTACCACATGCTTGACCAGACATATGTTGACCTGCCATGCAGTTCGTTGGCAAGCGTATCTAAAAGACCCACACCAAAGAACAAAGAGGATCTCTCCTTGCTCCTCATCAGCTGAGATTTCCAACCCCACTAGACCTCCAGTCCTCTCCGAGACCTGCAGTGAGAGGAATGAAGGTGTAGAATTAGGTGTGTCACAGCCAAGTACTTGTGGGCAATCTGCTTTTGGTACACCGACGTCAGATTGTACCAGGCAAATTTCCCTGCCCCAGCTGCTGCACCGCCGAAAGAAGTTTGCTCCCAGCCATCCACATGCCCAGCGGTTGAATGCTAGCTTGGCAAAATTGCTAGCACTTCAACTGCTGCCTTTTCAGTTGGTAGACTCTGCCCCCTTCCGTGAGTTTGTGGAATGTGCGGTTCCTCAGTGGCAGGTACCCAAACACCACTTTTTCTCACGGAAGGCGATTCCGGCTCTCTACCGGCATGTGGAAGGCAATGTCCATGCCTCGCTGGACAGGGCGGTCAGCGGTAAGGTGCATATTACCGCTGACTCATGGTCCAGCAGGCATGGACAGGGACGTTACCTAAGTTTCACGGCGCATTGGGTGACTCTGCTGGCAGCTGGGAAGGATGCAGGACAAGGTGCAGTAGTGTTGGAGGTTGTTCCGCCACCACGCCTCCAAAATGCTGATTGTGACACACCTCTCTCCTCCACCCCCTCCTCTTCTTCTTCCTCCATGGCCTCTTCCTCGGAACCAGCGGTGCTCCATAGGCGTTCAAGGGGCTACGCAAGTACGCAGGCCAAAAGATGCCATGCGGTGCTTGAGCTGGTGTGCTTGGGGGACAGGAGCCACACTGGGGCAGAGGTTCTGTCAGCCCTGCAGGGGCAGGTTCAGAGGTGGTTGACGCCACGCCAACTTAAGGCAGGAATGGTGGTTTGCGACAATGGCACCAACCTCCTCTCTGCCCTCCGACAGGGACAAATGACCCATGTGTCCTGTTTGGCTTACGTCCTTAACTTGGTGGTGCAGCGGTTCTTGGGCAGGTACCCGGGCTTACAGGATGTCCTGAGGCAGGCCAGGAAAGTCTGTGTGCATTTCCGCCGGTCATATAATGCCAGTGCTCGGCTGACAGACCTCCAAAAGGAGTTTAACCTGCCCAAGAACCGCCTAATCTGTGACATGCCCACCAGGTGGAACTCAACGTTGGCCATGCTGCAGCGGCTGCACACGCAGCAGAGGGCCATCAATGAGTACCTGTGCGACTATGGCACCAGGACAGGGTCAGGGGAGCTTGGTTTTTTTTCCCCACGCCAGTGGGCCATGATCAGGGATGCATGCACTGTCCTGTCACCATTCGAGGAGGCCACGAGGATGGTGAGCAGTGACAGTGCATGCATCAGTGACACTGTCCCCCTTGTCCACCTGTTGGAGCACACGCTGCGTGGAATAATGGACAGGGCACTTGAGGCAGAACAGAGGCAGGAAGCCTCTGTTCCTTAGCTTAGCTTCCTTAGCTCTCAAGGCCCCCTTTATCCAGACAGTGTTCCTGCGTGCCTGCCGATCACACAGGAAGAGGAGGAGGAGGAGGAGGAGGAGGAGGAGGAGGAGGAGGAGGAAGATTGTGTCAGTATGGAGGTGGAGCCTGGCACTCAGCATCAGCAGCAGTCTTTAAGGGATCAGTCCCAAGAAACACATGGACTTGTACGTGGCTGGGAGGAGGTGGCTGCGGACGTTGTCGTCCTTAGTGACCCAGAGGACTCCGGACCGAATGCCTCAGCAAACCTACGCTGCATGGCCTCCCTGATCCTGCAAAGCCTGCGTAAGGATCCTCGTATTCGTGGTATCAAGGAGAAGGACCAATACTGGCTGGCAACCCTCCTTGATCCACGTTACAAGGGTAAGGTTGCGGACCTTATCTTGCCATCGCAGAGGGAGCAGAGGATGAAACATCTTCGGGAGGCCTTGCAGAAAGGTCTGTGCAATGCGTTCCCAGAGACTGGGAGGTTACAAACTCCTGTTTCTGGACAACGTGTTGCTGAGGCTTCCGTCAGTCAAAGAAGGAGCGGTGGAGAAGGTGGCCGTCTGACCGATGCGATGAGGGGTTGCAGTGTTGTGGCACCAGCACCAGTGCCTAAGGCCCAATTTTTCTGTCCCTGTCTAACAGGGGCGTGTAATTACAATTTTTGATGCAATACTTTGCAGCAGGGCTCGTTCCTGCGTTCCAACTAGAGTGTCTGTGAGGGGTTGCAGTGTTGTGGCACCAGCACCAGTGCCTAAGGCCTAATTTTTCAGCTCCTGTTCAACAGGGGCATGTAATTACAATTCTTGATCTAATATTTCACAGCAGGGCCCTGTGAGGGCTTACAGTGTTGTGGCCACAGCAACACCTAAGGCCCAAATTTCTGCTGAGTATATAGGGCAGGACCCTACTTTCAAACATCTAACTTACAAACGACTCCTACTTGCAAACGGAAGGAGACAACAGGAAGTGAGATGAAATCTACCCCTAGGAAGGGAAATTCTCTCCTGTAAGAGTTAATATGGGAAAACAATTTCTTCTTTCCACTGATGCTTTCCAATCCTTGTTCCACAAAAAAACCCAAATTTTCAAAAAACATTTTTCATTGGGACAAAAAAGTGAGGTGAAATCTTCTGAAGAGGAGGAAAGACAGCAAAACAAATGTCACAGGGGTGATAACCCTTCCCTATGTTTTCCAAAAAGCTTAAAAAAGATTTTTTGGCTGGAGCTAAACACGTTAAAAATGTTCAAAATTACAAACAGATTCTACTTAACAACAAACCTACAGTCCCTGTCTTGTTTGCACCGCCTGTATACTGCTGTTCAGAGTATATAGGGCCTGGTGGCCCCACACCTTTCCTTATTTTAATTTGGGTGCGGGGTTCCCCTTAATATCCATACAAGACCCAAAGGGCCTGGTAATGGACTGGGGGGTACCCATGCCGTTTGTCTCACTGATTTTCATCCATATTGCCATGACCCGACATGCAAGCAGTTTTAAATGAGATTTTTTCCTTTAAAAATGACATTTGGTGCAGGGACTGTTCTAAACATGGGAAACACGCGTCACTTTACAGGCATACTATAGACACCCCTCAGGTACGATATTTAAAGGAATATTTCACTTTTTTTTTTTACTTTAAGCATCATTAAAATCACTGCTCCCGAAAAAACTGCCGTTTTTAAAAGTTTTTTTTGCATTGATACATGTCCCCTGGGGTAGGACCCGGGTCCCCAAACCCTTTTTAGGACAATACCATGCAAATTAGCCTTTAAAATGAGCACTTTTGATTTCGAACGTTCGAGTCCCATAGACGTCAATGGGGTTCTAACGTTCGTGCGAACTTTCGGTCCGTTCGCGGGTTCTGGTGCGAACCGAACCGGGGGGTGTTCGGCTCATCCCTATCCAACATTATATCCGCGGAAATTCCAACAACGATTGTCCGATGGAGCATACAAGATGGTCGGATTTTTTCAGCCAACAGCCTGTCATCGAACATTTCCCGTCGGAAAAAATGATCGTGTGTACGAGGCTTAAGTGCATTTTTGTGACCCATGAGAAGTATGGCCAAAACAGCTTTGGCCATACTTTTAAATGAAAAAGTTATGCGCACTTTTGCACTTCTTTCGGTAGAGCTCTCATATATGTAATACAGAGTTGCACTCTGCAATATGCAAAGCAACAGTTTATTGTAATTGTAACAGTACAGAGGAATGTAATACAATGTATATCCCTTCCTATGTACTGTCACCATTGGAATAAACACTGCGGTTTTGCATATCAAGCAGTGCAGAGTTGTTTGTTTACACGGCACAGAGGAGGCGGCGATCGACGTGAGCTTTGTTTACTCAAGAGACTGAAAATCATATTTAGCTCACCCCGACAGATATATACAGTATACAGGATAGAATTGCGAGGGACATGCATAGGATTCGGAGACTCGCCCCTTCTAAAAAGGTCCTCAAAGTGAATTTTTGTCAACATCGTCATATATCACAACTCCGGACACGAATAAATAAATAATGCCTCTTCTGCGGTTATGTTTTCAGTAAAATTACAAAACGCGCCCCCCCCCTCCCCCCCTTCGCAACTTGTCCAGCATGTTGCAGTGGCTTAGGTTCCTTTCACGCTCGTGCGACTTTAGACACAACAAAGTCGCATGACAACTCGCAGCACTTTGTTTGCAATGTCACCTGTTCAGATCGGCGCGACTTAAAAGTCGTAACGACTTTGAAAATGTGCCTGATCTACTTCGATGCGACTTTTGATGCGACTTAGTGCCAGAGAGTGTAAAGTCGCATCAAATTCACGCTCCAAAGTCACACTGGAAATCGAGCGACCTTGGAGTCGCGCACGGTTGAATGGAGACTTACGAAACATGCATTAAAGGCTAAGTCCACCTTTTACAAAAAAAAATATAAATGAAGAATAATAATAATAGCAACATACACTATATTGTCAAAAGTATTGGGACGCCCGCCTTTACCCGCACATGAAATTTAATGGCATCACAGTCTAATGCCGCGTACACACACGATCGGACATTGATCAGACATTCCGACAACAAAATCCTGCGATTTTTTTTTTCCGAAGGATGTTGGCTCAAACTTGTCTTGCATACACACGGTCGCACAAATGTTGTCGGAAATTTCCGAACGTCAAGAACGCGGTGACGTACAACACGTACGACGAGCCGAGAAAAAATGAAGTTCAATAGCCCAGTGCGGCTCCTTCTGCTTGATTTCGAGCATGCGTGGAATTTTGTGCGTCGGAATTTTGTGCGTCGGAATTGTGTACACACGATCTGAATTTCCGACAAAGGATTTTGTGGTCAGAAAATGGGGTCCAGCTCTCAAATTTTTTGTTGTCGGAAATTCCGACAGCAAATGTCCGATGGAGCCTACAACACGGTCGGAATTTCCGACAAGCTCCCATCGAACATTTGTTGTCGGAAAGTCCGACCGTGTGTACGGGGCATTAGTCCATAAGGTTCAATATTGACTTGGCCCACCCTTTCGAGCTATAACCGCTTCAACTCTTCTGGGAAGGCCGTCCACAAGGTTTAGGAGTGTGTCTATGGGAATGTTTGACCATTCTTCCAGAAGCGCATTTGTGAGGTCAGGCACTGATGTTGGATGAGAAGGCCTGGCTCGCAGTCTCAGCTCTAATTCATCCCAAAGGTGTTCTATCGGGTTGAGGTCAGGACTGTGCAGGCCAGTCAAGTTCCTCCACCCCAAACTCGCTCATCCATGTCTTTATGGACCTTGCTTTGTGCACTGGTCATGTTGGAACAGGAAGGGGCCATCCCCAAACTGTTCCTACAAAGTTGGGAGCATGAAATTGTCCAAAATGTCTTGGTATGCTGACACCTTAAGAGTTCCCTTCACTGGAACTAGGAGGCCAAGCCCCGCCCCTGAAAAACAACCCCCCAGCATAATACCCCCTCCACCAAATGATTTGGACCAGTGCACAAAGCAAGGTCCATAAGGACATGGATGAGCGAGTTTGGGGTGGAGGAACTTGACTGGCTTGCACAGAGTCCTGACCTCAACACCTTTGGGATGAATTTTTTTGGGGGGGCGGCAAACAAACCACCTGACCCCCCCCCCCCATTCGTTCGGTCAAACCACCATCAGTCGGTCAAACGACCCCCCGCCATTAGATCAAACCCACCCATCGCTCGGTAGGTCAAACACCCCCCCCTTACCCATCGCTCGGTCAGTCGGTCAAACCCCTCCATTACTTGGTCGATCTTCCATCCATCAGCCCTGCACTTACCCCATCCAGGCCGCAGGCAACTTCGGCAGCTCCCCCCCCCCCCCTGCTCCCGGCCAATACGGTCACTTCTCCAATCGCCTGATCTGGTCTTAAGAACCGCTTCCTAATTGGCTGGGAGGAGAAGCAGGAAGACAATAATTCGCTATTGTCACACAAGTGGGTGGGTTCGGGCCGCTGGCTCTAATCACAGGCTTAAAAACAAAAAAAAAACCCATAGAAATCCATGCATCTGGTGCCCTACATGTAGATTAGGGGCCAGGCGCATGGATTAGGTGGGCGGCGCCCCTTATAGAGCGGCCGTCATTGGTGTAGAATGTCAGATAAAACCGCTTTTCTAAAAAGTATTGCACTTATAGCAAGTAGACATCCATGTGCATGTCAGATAAAAGCAACCTGGCAAGACAGATCTAAACACTTCTGTGCTGACACTGAAGCGTGATGACGTCAGCAATTGGCTCTGCCCTACGCGTTTAGTCTAATCAGGCGTTATCCGGGGCAAAGCCACATGCCGCCGGCCAGCCCTGCGATGCCTTGCAGGAATTGAACCCTATTTCGCTTTCGTCGGGGCGTGACCTACCACCAACCGACCACGACCCAAGTCGATGGGCTGCTCTGAAACCACCCCGCAACCACGTGGAGTCCAAGGGGTTAAAACAGGCGGCGAGAAGGAGGTACAATGCTTTGTCACTGCCTGCCAAAACGCTCTCTGAAGAATGATCCAAAAACGCAGACCGCTCTTCAGACAGCAACGCCAGTGTGAACGAGCTCTAAGAGCCAATCTGTTGTTGGTTGTACCCAGAAGTCCTCATAAGTGGTATTCTTTTTTTATCCACAGATATAAAGCCGAAGTCACATTGGGATCAGGTTGTTTAAAAATAATACTTTTCTTTAAACGGTGAAATATGAAGATACGGGAAACGCCGAGAATTTCTATTTTCGCACGCAGTGAGAATTCTAGAATTAGGCGGTTTTTCTATAAAGAGCCGGTGGAGGTTTTTATACTTCCTGACCGCGCCAAGGAGGCGCTTTCTTGGTGCCCAGCCAGCGCAGCACTTCTCCACGTTTTAGGCCTAAACAGTGGACTGATTCACCGCGGGAGGCATCCGGCCGTCATCGCCAACCCCGTACCCCCCCCCCTCCCCCCCCCCGGACCTCCTTCCCCCAGTTATACAAATAAAGCCGTCGGCAGCATTTCAGCACACAGGCGGATGGAAATTTCACAAGCAGATCTAAATCCGACCTGGTTGACACGGAACCTACCAAAGTACTGTCTATGATATGCAATTGTCAGCTTTTGTTTTTCTTTTTTTTTCTTTTTTTTTTTTTTTTAAATACAGTTTTCATCTTTTTTATGCTTTTTTTTTTCTTTTCCTTTTCATCTCAGTGCTGCTGATCTCCTGCTGCCCAGTTCAGTCACTTCCCACCTACATGCGTTTGTTTCAGTGTCAGCTACACATCATTGCTCCGGACCGGCTTCCTGGTGGTGACAACATCGGACCACGCCTGCGCGATGCGTGTCGCATTTTAACCACTTCAGCTCCGGAAGATTTACCCCTCCTTCATGACCAGGCCATTTTTTATTTTTTATTGCGATACGGCACTGTCTCTTTAACGGACAATTGCGCGGTCGTGCGAAGCTGTACCCAAATATAATTGACGTCCTTTTTTCCCCCCACAAATAGACCTTTCTTTTGGTGGTATTTGATCACCCTCTGCGGTTTTTATTTTTTACGCTATAAACCAAAAAAAAAAAATAACCAATTTAGAAAAAAAAAAAGCAATATTTTTTTACTTTTTGCTAGAATAAATATCCCCCAAAAAATATTAAAAAAAACAAAAAACTAATTTCTGTCTCAGTTTAGGCCGATATATATTCCTCTACAAATTTTTTATTTTTTTTTAAAGTGCAAAAATAAACAACAATTTTGAAAAAAAAAACAAAAACAAAAAAAAAACAATATTTCTTACTTTCTGCTTAAAAAAAAAAAAACAATAAAAATGTAAAAAAAACAAAATTTCTTCAACAATTTAGGCCAATATATATTCTTTTACATATTTTTTAATTTTTTAAAGCACAAAAATAAACAACAATTTTGAAAAAAAAACAAAAAAAAAAAACAACATTTCTTACTTTCTGCTATAGAAAATCCAATTAAAAAATGTAAAAAAACAAAATTTCTTCATCAATTTAGGTCGATATGTATTCTGCTACATATTTTTGGTAAAAAAAAAAAAAAAGTCCCAATAAGCGTCTATTGATTGGTTTGCGCAAAAGTTACAGTTTCTACAAACTATGGGATAGATTTACGGAATTTTTATTTATTCATTGTTTACTAGTAATGGTGGTGATCAGCGACTTATAGCGGGACTGTGACATTGCGGCGGACAAATCGGACACTAAGGGGTTTATTTACTAAAGGCAAGTCCACTTTGCACTACAAGTGCACTTAGAGGTGCAGTCGCTGTAGATCAGAGGGGGACATGCAAGGAAAATAAAAAACAGCATTTTTTGCTTGTACATGATTGGATGATAAAATCAGCAGAGCTTCCCCTCATTTCACATCTTCCCCTCATTTCACATCTTCCCCTCAGATCTAAAGCGACGGCACTTGCAGTGCACTTGTAGTGCAAAGTGGATTTGCCTTTAGTAAATCCACCCCTAAGTGACACTTTTTGGAGACCAGTGACACCAATACAGTGATCAGTGCTAAAAAATATGCACTGTCACTGTACTAATGACACTGGCTGGGAAGGGGTTAACATCAGGGGCGATCAAAGGGTTAAATGTGTCCCTAAAGAGTGCTTGTTAACTGTGTGGGGGAGGTGCTTTAACTGTGGGAAGACAGAGATCCGAGTTGCTGCTTAGCAGAAACACTGAATCTCTGTCTTCCCTACTAACAGAATGGCGATCTGCCTTGTTTACATAGGCAGACCGCCTGTTCTGCCTCTGTCGGGAACGATCGGCGTGTCCCAGCGGACATCGGGTCTGCCAGACCTGCTGATTGGCTCCTGATGCGTCCGACCACAGAGGGAGCGGGCTTGCCGGACCCCCCAGACCCGGAAGTGCAGATTAGCGTACAGGTACATGATTCTGCACAGGGAAGCCGACTTGCTGCCGTATATATGTACTGTATAACTGTATATAGTCGCCAGGCGGTTAAACCAGGGATGCATTTGGCAGGGTGACAATGCGGGAGCACAGGAAACACTGGAACAAGGACCTTCATGGCAGGATCACCAGGCGTTACGTCACCTCCTGTTTTACCCCCTATAAACCCGCGACATCGCGCCACAAACGTGCATTGCAAGTGGTCATTCAGTTGAGTTCAGTTCAGAGGACAGGGAGAGAATCAAGGCAAAGCATCATGACTGCAGCATGTGTGGAACCCCACCTGTGGCTCCTTCACGGGGCGAGCGCGGGAAGGGGCGCAAACAACATTTAACCCCTTAACAACGCATTTTTTATGCCCCCCCTCCTCCCAACTGACTTGTTTACCATATCGTTCAAATGTAGTCCATGCTGGACCGGTTTTCAGAGGGCGTTCAATAGACGGCCTCCTCACCATCTGCTTTCATCTGCATGCATTGCGGGACGGCTGCACTGCATTCCCATTCACATAAGTGGGTTACGTCTGGGGGGGGGGGTTTACTGTACATCAAACAAGACAGGTGGGAATAATTACCCCTGTATGGCTGCCTTTGCAGCTTAGGTGAATGGTTGGAGGGGGGGAGGTAAATATGCGTCTTAACCCAGCATCTTTTTTTTTAATGCTCCCTAACCGCTCCCTAAACTAAGCCTTCCATCCACTGTAATTGTGACGGGCTTCGGGCTCGCTCACGCCAGGTACTCAAAACTGCAAGCTCAACGCCAAGAAACAGAGAAAACAACTGCGCCGCGTTCACCCCATACAGAGGCGTTGCACGGAAAATTCAACATGTCTGTGTTTTTTTTATGCAATACATAACGCATCATACCACCCCACAGTGTGTCGCAATTCTGCTGTGCTTAGAGTTGAATGAAATGTCAGCTTGTGACATTTCAATAAAGTTTAAAAAAAGCAAAAAAAAAAAAAAGCCGCAAGATGCGTTGTACGCATTGCACAACCCCTACACCATAGCTCCCAACTGTCCCGGACTTCGAGGGACTGTCCCTGATTTGGAGCAAAGTCCTGCTGTCCCTGATTTCGAGGGACTGTCCCTGATTTGGAGCAATGTCCCTCTGTCCCTCATTCTCCTCATTTGTCCCTCATTTTGGTCTGATCTATATAGTTGTATATAAAATGCACTTTTTATCTATCAAAAAGTGTTTCCCAGTGCTAAACCTTTCACCCAATTTCTAAATGTCTGCATTTGTATTAAAAGCCAATATAAATATATATATAGTAGTGGTAAAAAAAAAAAAAATCCCTTGTGGATTTAATTAAATTTTTTTGGGTTAATTCTACTTTAAGGGGGTGTGGCAGGGGGAGTGTCCTGTGCCTATATATGTTTGTTAGTAGGCGTCCCTCATTCCCATCTCAAAATGTTGAGAGATATACAAGGGGTGTCTGTAGATAAAAACAAACTGTGCAGCTCTGACTAAAGTTGAATAATGCTAATTCTATCAGTATAGGCAATTTACTGTACATACCTCCTGAAGCCTAACTGGACTACTCCTAGGACGTTGCTAGAATTATACACAATTTTTTTATTGCGCATTAAAAAAAATAAAATTAGACATGATATCTGCCAATAGAACTTAACCAAAAAGTGCATTCTATGCATCCAAAAATATAGAAAATATACCAAATCAAATCATTATTCAACCAAAAAATAAAATAAAAGCCTCATGCATGTGTCCTGCTTCTTAATATAGGGGGTCAGCAACGCCAAGAGTTGGTGAAAGCAGGGGTCCGTCATCTGGAGATAATTCTGAAAATCATCCGGATTATTCTCTTGGAGCTCCCGCAGCAAAGGCATATGACATCATTGGTCACAATTAATAAAGCAACCATTTTTTGGTCCAAGAAATCCTCCTCCTCCTCCTGTTCCTGGACTGAACTTGGGACAAAGCAATAACTCCAAGGCCAATAATAAATAACACGTTATCTCCTCCGATTCCGCAACATGGCTGGTTGATGAACGGCCATTCAGAAATGAACTGAAAAGTGTTAAATGAAAAGTGTGAAATGAAAAGCGCGAATCAACACTCACCAAACTTCTACTAACACGAAATTAACAGAAGGAGCCCAAAGGGAGGCGCTAAAGAGCTGAAAAACCACGTAGTACGTCACTACATTCATGCTTGTTGGCCGACAATTCCTTGCCGTTTGTATGCAAGACAAAATCCAGGCACACGCCTTCGGTCAAAAGTCTTTGTCTGCGGAAAATCCGATCGTGTGTACGAGGCTTTAGGCTCCATTCACACTTGTGAGACTCGTCGTGCAACTTTGGACAGCAAAGTTGCATGACAAGTCGTTCCCTATGATTTTCCAGCGATAACCATTCATATAAGCCCCACTTAAAGTTGCAGCAACTTCAAGGTAGTTCCTGCACTACTTTGGTCCGACTTTCATGCAACTTTAAGTGGCCCCCAGACTTCAATGATAACCCCTCAGAAGTTGCATGAAAGTCGTACCTGAATGTTATACAATGCAACTTGTGTGCAACAGTTGTCCATTATCACTGGTCAAAGCTGAAGTCGTATCCAAGTTACATCTATCCAAAGTGGCATCAAAGTTGCACTCCAAAGTCGGCGCAACACTGGAGTCGTACAAGTGTGAATGGAGCCTTAAAACGCGGTGCAATTTTGCTGCGATTGTCACGCCGGAAAACACACATGTAACATTGCGCCTGGCTCAGGGTCAACATTTGGTCCCTGAGCTTCTTTAACTGCAGCTAACATGCATAGGGCAGCCTATTCAAGTGAATGGGCTGCCCTATGCGCAATATACGGGAAAGTGGGAACTCTGCTACGTGATTTGTGAACGGCGCCTAAACCAGCATCCTAGTCCAGGAAGTAGATGGTGACCCTGGATAATACCTGAACAAAGATGGCTCCGTCTCTTTGCGGGACAAAAGTAGATGAAGACACTGGGGGGGGTGATCCCGGTGAGATGTAATTAATAATTTTACTCAGCAGACAAGCACATAACGTGCATTGGCCTTCCTCTCCATAGGCTCCTCCCATCTTCAGTCTATCGCGAATGCTGCTGCCAGACTTATCCACCTTACCAACCGCTCAGTGTCCTCCACCCCTCTCCTCCAATCCCTACACTGGCTCCAAATCGCCCAGCGAATTAAATTCAAAATACTAACCACAACATGCAAAGCCATTCACAACTCTGCCCCGAGCTACATCCCCAATCTTGTCTCCAAATATCACCCAAACCGTCCTCCCCATTCTTCTCAAGACCTCCTACTCTCAAGCTCTCTCGTCTCCTCCTCTCATGCTCGTCTCCAGGATTTCTCCAGAGCCTCTCCCATCCTCTGGAACTCTCTACCTCCACTGGTCTGGCTATAACCTACTCTTACTACCTTCAGGCGATCCCTCAAAACTCAACTCTTCAGGGAAGCCTATCACGTCTTCAACTAATCTTCTACCACTTCCACCAGCTCATTCCCCACAGTTACAACCTTTTGTACCACCTGCCCCACCCTATTAGATTGTAAGCTCTTCTGAGCAGGGCCCTCTTAATCCTCTTGTATTTTATTGTATTGTAACTGTATTGTCTCTCCTTTTATATTGTAAAGCGCTGCGTAAACTGTTGGCGCTATATAAATCCTGTATAATAATAATGAAAAAAAATTCAGTACATCACATTCTTGGTCCACTTTACATTTAACTTGTAAAACTCAAGCTCAGTAATATTTCGCGTCCTCCTCCATTGAAGTCAGAAAACGGCGGGCTCCACCTCGCCTAATACGTCCCAGCTGTGGCTGTAATCTCGCTCGGTTAACAGAGGTCTCCATGCACAGCTTCCATCTCACAATGTTCAATCGTTTGCTCTGAGAATTAACAGGACGTGGCCGAGCTAAATGTGTCACTTCACGTCTTCCCGCACCTCGGGGATGAATGGCGTCCCGCTGTTTGCAGCTGGCTCGCCAAGGAAGCTCATTAACCTTCATGGCTGTGACTTCTCGACTCGTACTACTTCACAGCCCCCCATTCTGGGGGCCCTTCCGACGAGGGGCCCGGCCCTTCCAGAGCCGCGCAGGTCCTGAACGGATGGGTCACATGCAGGCAAGCAACTTGTGAACCGGCAAATCAAATTAGGCAGCGAAGGACAATAATCCGGGGCGTTTCAAAAGGGGGCCCGGGGAAAAAAAAAAAATAAACAAATTCCCCAAGTGAGAGAAGAGAGGAAAGTCAGTCCAAATGTTAGAAGAATGCAGCTCCTCCTCACCGCCATGGACCTTGGATTATGGTGAGGTGCTTAGGTGAACTGATGGATGGCACCGCCAAACAAAAAGTTCTGCATGGAATTGGCCCCTGAGTAAAGTCCTTGTTGATGGTCTCCAATCCATTGCATTGACATCATTGAGAACTTTTTTCTTCTAAAATATCACCAGCACACCAATGTAATAATATGAGAACCAAACATTTATTCACCACTGAAGAGTGCAATGTTTAGGGGCCTTTGAGGACCTCTTCTTCAGGCAGCAGAGACCAAAAGCATCAGTGGACTTTTTCCCACGGGCATTTGGTGGCAAATAAAGGACTTTTATTGCTACAATGAGGTGCTGGTGATATCTTCAATTTTAGAACAGGGGTCTCCATACTTTTCATAACAAGGGTCACATTGTAGATTTTACAAATATTAGCGAGCCAAAAAAAAAAAAAAAATCACTTTATAAATGAAGGAGTCTCCATCAAAGCTCCCTTTCTATTAAGGTCCCCATCAGAGTCTCCCTTGCAACAGGGTCCCCATCAAAGTCCCTCTTCCATCAGGGTTCCCATAAGATTCCCCCTTACAACAGGGTCCCTATGAAAGTCCCCCTTACAACAGGGTCCCTATCAAAATCCCCCTTACAACAGGGTCCCTATCAAAGTCCCCCTTCCGTCAGGGTCCCTATCAAAGCCCCCCTTCCATCAAGGTCCCCATCAGAGTTCCAGTCATAGACCCCCTTCCATCAGAATTCCAATCAGAGTTCCCCCTACAACCGGGTCCCTATCAAAGTCCCCCTTCCATCAAAGTCCCCCTTAGAACAGGGTCCCTATCAAGGTCCCTATCAGAGTCCCCCTTCCATCAGGGTCCCCATCAAAATCTCCATTCCATCAGGGTCTCTATCAGAGTCCCAGTCATAGCGCCCTTCCATCAGAGTTCCCATCAGAGTCCCTCTTACAACAGGGTCCCTTTCAAGGTCCCCCTTCCATCAGGGTCCCCATCAAAATCTCCCTTCCATCAGAGTCCCAGTCATAGCCCCCTTCCATCAGGGTCCCTATCAGAGTCCCAGTCATACACCCCCTTCCATCAGAGTTCCCATCAGAGTCCCCCTTACAACCGGGTCCCTAGCAAAGTCCCCCTTCCATCGGGGTCTCCATCAAAGTCCCCCTTCCATCAGGGTCCCTATCAGAGTCCCAGTCATAGCCCCCCTTCCATCAGGGTTCCCAACAGTTCCCCTTACATTAGGGGCCCCATCAGAGTCCCTTCTCAAATCAAGGTCCCCATCACAGCACACCTTATTTTCGAGTCCTCCTTACAACAGGGTCCCCACCAAAGTCCACATTTCATCAGGGTCACCATCAGAGCCCCCCTTATTTTAGAGTCCCCCCTTACATCAGGAGCCCTAGTAAAGGCGGCGGTGGGAGGGGGTGGGGGCCTTCTGCCACCTGTAAAAAGTATTCCAGTGGTTCTTTAGCTGCTCAGATTACTTTTACAGGCTTCACAGTCGCTGACTAAAAAAAACTGATACCGTTATGTTGCTGGACGGGAAACAGTTAAATAGGGGGGCGGAGACAAGACCAGTCATCCTGCACAAGGAGAGAGAGCAGAGCTGTGGGAGGAACCCATAAGGCCCCACCCACTACAGGTTGTCTGCAATAAAGTACAGGAGGGGGCGGAGACAAGACCAGTCACCTTGCACAAGGAGAGAGAGCAGAGCTGTGGGAGGAACCCATAAGGCCCCACCTACTACAGGCTGCCTGCAGAATACTACAGGAGGGGGCGGAGACCAGACTAGTCACCCTGCACAAACAGAGAGAGGAGCGAGTGAGTGGTCTTTATTACAGAAAGTCTCACACTGGATTACTGCACAGATCTGGAAGAAATACACAAAGCACACCGAGATTCAAGAAGAATGGATTTAAATAATATTGGCTTACCCCGGAGTTCAGCTTTAAGTGTCTTGGTCGGAGTTGAGCATTTAAAAAACAAAAAATCTGATTCTTATTACAGAAACATTATAACATCCTGGGAAAGGTACCCGGACGCAGAAAACGCAGACTGTTTTGCGTCTTTGCGCCGCACTATGACAACGGACGTAACGTATTCGGGGAGCAGCTAAAATAACAAGGATGAAATTCACCAGCGCTGCCCTCAGCTCCAGATGTTCCCAATTGTGATGTTTTTTTTTTCCCCTGCCGGTTTATAGTGGAATCTTCCCCTAATCTGGATTTTACGCCGTTTTTCCGATGAAATGGAGACGTTTTATGAAGTAATTTTGCACCTTGGGTACCAAATATGTTTAAAGGCGAGATCTCTGTATAACATTCACCGCCCTGAACATCTGCTGTGCATGGATTTCTTAAAGCGGGCCGATCATCAGTTATGTCAGGGCTTGGCAAGTTGGCTTTGAATCTAGGAGCCAGCTATAAAAATTAGGAGCCAGTTTTTTTTTTTTCAAGCTAACAAATCTTACAGGTGGAACATTTTCCCAAAGGTGAACTTCTCCTTTAACCCTTTCACAGCCAGAGCCATTTTTTGCATTTTTTTTTGCACACGTTTAGAAAAATCATGTTAGGCCTGAAGAAGATTACATAAAACCCCCAAGCATTATATCTTTTCTGAAAGCAGACACCCTAGAGAATAAAATAGCGGTAGTTCCAATTTTTTATATTTTTTTATTATTTTATTTTATTTATTTTATATTTTTATAAGATATTACCGCAAAAGGTCTAGGAAGCAAAATATTCAAGTAAAAAAAAAGACACATTAAAAGTTAATTTTAGGGGGGATAAAATGCAATAAATTATCCAGCTTTTCGGTAAAATATATAAGCCAAAATTGCACCAAGTAAATAGATACCCAACATGTCAAGGCTTAAACATGTCAGCACCCTATATTTTCTATATGCGACGCTTTAAAGCCTTCTATAGGTCATCAGTTTAGCGTTACGAAGGAGGTCTGGTGCTAGAATTATTGCTCTCGCTGCGGCATACGCAGTGATCTGTAACGTGTATCACAATCAGCATTTTAAGGCGTAGGCGGCCCGCTGTGTGCGTTTACTTTTGTATGTGCGTATATTTTTTTTTAATTAACTTTTTTTTCATCACATAGGTGACAAAATTTGGTGACAGGTTCTCTTTAATGAGACATTCAGGGTCTAAAAGACTCTGCACGTCTCCCTCTGGGCTCCACTGAATGGAATGTGTACATCGCACTGCATTACATTCTTTCTCGGCCTTGATGGCTGGGGAAACGGTCAACGGGGACCCGGAAGTGACGTCACACGTCACTTCCGGGTCAACTAGAAGGGGAGGAGAGCGGACTCACCTGAGTTCCTTCGCTCCCTTGGAGGAGACGCGCTGTACTTCTCTGCCCGGGGTTCTCGGCTCTTGATTGGACAGATGATTAGCAGCGCAGCCATTGGCTACCGCTGCTGTCAAATCAAATCCAATGACACGGGCGCCGGGGGGGGGGGGGCAGGGGCCAAGTCCTGCATTCTGTATCTATGGATGCAAATACTGGACTCGGAAGCGCGCCCGCAAGGTAACCCTCCCCAGGGAGAGCGCTTCTCCTAGGGGGGTTTACCTATGCGGGGAGAAGCCGCGAGCGCCACACTGGGCCTCACACGGGGCCACACTGTGCAAAACACACGGGGCCACACTGTGGTGGTAAGTATAATATGTTGGTTATTAAAAAAAAAAAAAAAAAAAAAAAAAAAGGGTTTACAATCACTTTAAGTCTGGGTTCACACTAGTGCGATGCGAGAACTGGCGCGATTCCAGTTCCGGTTACAGCATCGCATAGAACTCGCAGGCAGTTCACACTGCGGGTGTCAATAGAAAAGACACCCCCCAGCGGCTCAGATACATCGAAGGTTCTGTAGTTTGGTTCGGAGATGCACTTTAACCCACAATAGACCCCCAGAGTGTGTTACGGAGCGCAAGCTGCTTTAAAGCCCAGAACTGCTATAAGTCATTTGTTTCCTCTGTAACGCTCTACAGCATGAGTCTCAAACTGGCTGTTGTGGAACTACAAGTCCCATCATGCCTGTGGGAGCCATGCTTGTAACTGCCAGCCTTGCAGTGCCTCATGGGACTTGTAGTTTTGCAACAGCTGGAGGGCCACCAGTTTGAGACCTCTGCTCTCTACAGTATATGTTGGCGCTATGTCAGTGAACAAGGCAAGAGAAATAATAAAAAAATATATATATATAAATTGTAACATCAGCCCCTGGGATGATGGGAGCCTCCGGTCCCCGGCACACACCCCGCTACTAAGAGGCCTGGATGCCTTCCAGCAGGCGGCTAGGATTGCACATTAGCATTGCAGATAAGGAGGAATGTGGCCGCTCGCCCTGACCAATAAAGGAGTCATCAGGAGGAAGGACGACGAGATTTTCCTGCTCCAGGCAACTATCAGCCCTCGCTCACAGGCTGCCGACAAGCGGAGGTGTCAGGAAAACGATCGATGAGGGGGACGCGGCTGAACCTGCTCTGGATATTGTCATGTCGTGGAATAAAATAATTATCATCATGTAGATGGAGTGAGGACAAGGAGAATGCTGGGGAATACTCCCCTCCTCTACCGCTCAACACTTCCCCTCCTCTGCCGCTCAACACTTCCCCTCCTCTGCCGCCCAACACTTGCCCTCCTCTGCCGCCCAACACTTCCCCTCCTCTGCCGCCCAACACTTGCCCTCCTCTGCCGCCCAACACTTCCCCTCCTCTGCCGCCCAACACTTCCCCTCCTCTGCCGCCCAACACTTGCCCTCCTCTGCCGCCCAACACTTCCCCTCCTCTGCCGCCCAACACTTCCCCTCCTCTGCCGCCCAACACTTGCCCTCCTCTGCCGCCCAACACTTGCCCTCCTCTGCCGCCCAACACTTGCCCTCCTCTGCCGCCCAACACTTGCCCTCCTCTGCCGCCCAACACTTGCCCTCCTCTGCCGCCCAACACTTGCCCTCCTCTGCCGCCCAACACTTGCCCTCCTCTGCCGCCCAACACTTCCCCTCCTCTGCCGCCCAACACTTCCCCTCCTCTGCCGCCCAACACTTCCCCTCCTCTGCCGCCCAACACTTCCCCTCCTCTGCCGCCCAACACTTCCCCTCCTCTGCCGCCCAACACTTCCCCTCCTCTGCCGCCCAACACTTGCCCTCCTCTGCCGCCCAACACTTGCCCTCCTCTGCCGCCCAACACTTGCCCTCCTCTGCCCCCAAACACTTGCCCTCCTCTGCCGCTAAACACTTACCCTCCTCTGCCAACCAATACTACGCTCCTCTGCCACCAAATGCTCTATTCATCTACCGATCGATACTCTACTCCTCTACTGCTAAATACTCCACTCTACTTCTATATACTCCGCTCCTCTACTTCTATATACTCCGCTCCTCTACTTCTATATACTCCGCTCCTCTACTTCTATATACTCCGCTCCTCTACTTCTATATACTCCGCTCCTCTACTTCTATATACTCCGCTCCTCTACTTCTATATACTCCGCTCCTCTACTTCTATATACTCCGCTCCTCTACTTCTATATACTCCGCTCCTCTACTTCTATATACTCCGCTCCTCTACTTCTATATACTCCGCTCCTCTACTTCTATATACTCCGCTCCTCTACTTCTATATACTCCGCTCCTCTACTTCTATATACTCCGCTCCTCTACTTCTATATACTCCGCTCCTCTACTTCTATATACTCCGCTCCTCTACTTCTATATACTCCGCTCCTCTACTTCTATATACTCCGCTCCTCTACTTCTATATACTCCGCTCCTCTACTTCTATATACTCCGCTCCTCTACTTCTATATACTCCGCTACTCTACTTCTATATACTCCGCTACTCTACTTCTATATACTCCGCTACTCTACTTCTATATACTCCGCTACTCTACTTCTATATACTCCGCTACTCTACTTCTATATACTCCGCTACTCTACTTCTATATACTCCGCTACTCTACTTCTATATACTCCGCTACTCTACTTCTATATACTCCGCTCCTCTACTTCTATATACTCCGCTCCTCTACTTCTATATACTCCGCTCATCTCCTTCTCAATGAAAAAAAAAAAATAAAGCCTTAGTGCATTTTCTACACCCGTTTCTAACCTTTTCAGTATGATGGGCACATTGTATATTTTTACAATTATTAGCACAAACATGATGATAATGAGATCAGGGCTCTGTGGGGGCAAAACCATCACTTCCAGGACTCCTTGTTCTTTTTAAGACTGAAGATAGTTCTTAAGGACATTGGCTGTATGTTTGAAGTGGTTGTTCTGCTGCAGAATAAATTTGGGACCAATCACACGCCTCGCTGATGGTATGGCATGATGGAAAAGTAAGCATCTGCCTGTATTTCTCAGCATTGATCGGGCAACATCGTGTCCTGTAGATGCAGTGGTCAGCCAAGGAAAATTATAAATCTAATTCAAAACCTCGAGCTGAAGTGTTGAGATGAATGCAAAAATAAAAATAAGAATGAAACTGCAGCTGCTGCTTAAAGGTGCTAAAACCTTAAAGCTATATAAAGTATGAAACAGCACTAGTAGCCTATATCAAACAATATACATCCTAGTGAATGGTGCCTTATATATCAATGTATTTATAACATAATAAAAAAACAACAAAATCTGGGAAGTGCTTGGTGCTTCTGTAAGTTTCGCCTCTCCTCCAGGGCGTCATCAAAGGATGTCCTTGATGACGCCCTGGAGGAGGGGCGAAACGCGTTGGCGTACTACCGGTTCGTGCTAACCAGTGACGCAATTTCCACCTCCGTGGAACGCACCCTATACAGCGACGAACTCAGATGTTTTTTACTGTTGTCTGTATTTGCCAAATATCACGTAAGTTGCGCATTTAATGCGCTTGATAACTCATGTTAAACGGTATTTCACTATGAGTTCTTTCTCTGTTTTCCCATCTATGGAGTGTGGTATATGCTTTCTGTCATAAAATATCTTCTCGGAAGAGTTTACCGAGGAACCATCCTGCATATCCCCAGATCATTAGATCACTGCTTTTTTGATCCCAGACTGCAAAGCTGAGGATCTAATATTTCTGGTGAGTGGGTCCCCGAAGGGGGAATCACTTCACTTGTTTAAAGTTTTGGAGCAACATTGCACTTTTTACAGAAGCACCAAACACTTTCCAGATTTTGTGCATATCTTTTTGTTGTGTTTTATGTTATAAATACATTGATGTAGAAGGACTAGGATGTATATTGTTTGATATAGGCTGCTAGCGCTGTTTCATAGTTTATATAGCCAAGGAAAATGAATGCAGCAGATGAAGGACACATCATGCTTACTTCCCTTCCACATCAGAAGATGTCCAGCAGTGCCATCAGCACAGAACTGGAGGAAACCAGTGGGACTCAGGTACCCACATCTACTGTGGAGAAGTCTGGCCAGAAGTGGTCTTTGTGGAAGAATTGCGGCCAAAAAAGCCAAACCTCCGACATGGAAACAAGGCTAAGCGACTCAACTATGCAGGAAAACACAGGAACTGAGGTGCAGAAAAATGGCAGCAGGTGCTCTGGACTTGCAAGGAACCTCCACCGTGCATCACAGTTGCCTGTAGACCCCCTTTATTGTACTGCTCTCCAGCCCTTCCCCCACAACAAACTGCCTCCTGCTACAGCCAAATGTTTCACATTTTGACTCAAAATCAAAAAGAGTCAAAAATGTGAAACATTTGGCTGTAGCAGGAGGCAGTTTTGTTGGGGGGAAGGGCTGGAGAGCGGTACAATAATGGGGGTCTGCAGGCAACTGTGATGCACGGTGGAGGTTCCATTCAAGTTTGGGGCTGCATTTCTGCAAATAGGGTTGGAGATTTGGTCAGGGGTTTCCTCAATGCTGAGAAAGGCAAGCAGATACTTATCCATCATGCCAATGTCATTAAGAACTATCTTCAGCATAAAGAAGAACAAGGAGTCCTGGACGTGATGGTTTGGCCCCCACAGAGCCCTGATCTCACCATCATGGAGTCTGTCTGGGATGACATGAGGAGAGAGAAGGAATTGAGGCAGCCGACATCCATAGAAGATCTGTGCTCAGTTCTCCAAGATGTTTGGAACAACCTACCTGCCGAGTTCCTTCAAAAACTGTGTGCAAGTCTACCTAGAACTGATGCTGTCTTGAAGGCAAAGGGCGGTCACACCAAATATTGATTGGATTTGGATTTCTCTTCATTTACTTTTCATTTTGTTTATTTTTATCAATTAACTATTAAAACTTCTATTTCTGAAAGCATTCTTCATTTACAGCATTTTTCTCACCTGTCTAAAACTTTTGCTCAGCACCGTAGTAGTACAAGGACCTGTCTGATATGATACAATGTATTAGGTAGGTCCTCGTGTTACCCTGTTTCCCCGAAAATAAGACCTAGCGCGATTGGTCGGTGATGGCTGAAATATAAGCCCTACCCCCCAAATAAGCCCTACCCTCTTTCCCCGAAAATAAGCCCTACCCTGAAAGTAAGACCTACAAGGACTTTAACTAGGGCTTATTTGGGGGGTATGTCTTATATTGCAGCCATCACCGAAAATCACGCTAGGTCTTATTTTCGGGGAAACAGGGTACATAGTTTTGGTAAATCTAAGGTTGATTGTGCAGAGATTGTAGCATGTACGGTGACCGATAGGGCCGGTCACTTTGGGAAATCTGGTCATTCTCTGCAAAGGTTGTGTTGGTATCAGACTTGGACAACCAACACTTGGTCTATCCTTCCTTAGAACAATAGCTGGTGGAAGGAGGACCCTGGGGCGGGCGGCGGGAGTCTCATCACACAGAGTGACAGTGACCGGGTGACCCCTGTGTAGAGGTACATCATGCCTCCAGCCTCATCACTCACTCAATTATATTCCCACTCAGCTGACCTTTCACCCCCTCAGCCGCAGCAAAAGGAAACCCTGAGGATTTTACAGGGTAATAAAGAGAGAGGCCTCTTCAGCTCATACTCCCCGGTGACCCCAGCAAACATGACAACTTGACTCCAAAGAGGGGAATGAAAGGATCTGGAGACCTCCCCAACAACAAGGCCATTAATTATGTCCTTCAGGGCTGCCAGGACCATTCCTGACACTCACAGTCCTGCAGCCCAGCAGGCCACGGTCTGAATGCACTGCTCACTTATTACTGTTCAGAAATGCAGCGGCTAGAGCTGTTACACTAACATGAGTATGAGCACTCCGAGACACCCGGGAGTCTGGGACACACAATGGGGGGAGTTGCTGGAAGCCAAACAGAATTCCTAATCAAAGGAATCTCAGAGGAGAGAAATATTTCTATTCTCATAGGATCCCTTAGAAAGTATTTCCAGGGACACGTTGTTGCTGAATTGAAGGAGCAAAACAGCACAATACACAAGGAAGGGGTTCTCCCCCTCCTCTGATAGTACATACCTTGTTATAGGGCCACGATTTACCCCAATGACATATTACTACACTGAGATTTATATCAGGATACTGTGCTATAGGCCAATGGGATGGGAAGATAGATAGATAGATAGATAGATAGATAGATAGATAGATAGATAGATAGATAGATAGATAGATAGATAGATAGATAGATAGATAGACAAAAAAAAAGTGAGAATAGATTTGACAATAGATGGATGGTTAGATAGATGACGATAATAATATTATTAATAAGAATAATAAATAGATTAGATAGCATTATCTATCCATCTGTCAGTCTATCTAATCTATTTATTATTCTTATTAATAATATTATTATCGTCATCTATCTAACCATCCATCTATTGTCAAATCTATTCTCACTTTTTTGCCTATCTATCTCTATCTATCTCCATCTATCAAATCTCTTCTAGTTTTCTCTGGTTTTGCCTGTCTGTCTATCTAATCTATTTAATTTATCTAATCTATTATTATTATTATTATCTTCTTTATCTATTATATTTTTTATTATTTTTATTAGCATTATCTATCCATCTGTCAGTCTAATAAAAATAATAAAAAAATATAATAGATAAAGAAGATAATAATAATAATATATTAGATAAATTAAATAGATTAGATAGACAGACAGGCAAAACCAGAGAAAACTAGAAGAGATTTGATAGATAGATAGATAGATAGAGATAGATAGATAGATAGATAGATAGATAGATAGATAGATAGATAGATAGATAGATAGATAGATAGATAGATAGATAGATAGATAGATAGATAGATAGATAATGCCAATAATAATAACAATCAGAATAGATTGATACATAAATAATAAATAAATTAGATAGATAAGCAAAAAACTGAGAATAGATTTGACAATGGATGGATGGATAGACGATAATAATAATATTAATAAGAATAATAAATAGATTAGACAGACAGATGGATAGATAATGATAATACTAATAATAATAAATATGATAGATAGATAGATAGATAGATAGATAGATAGATAGATAGATAGATAGATAGATAGATAATAATAATAATAATAATAAATAGATTAGATAGACAGGCAAAAAAAAACAGAGAAAACTAGAAGAGATTTAACGATGGATAGATAAATTAAATATATAGATAGATGGATAGATAAAGAGTGGGGTGGATACACAGATGTATTCTGTATTCATTAGAACGAGTATCAATCGCCCTGACAGATTTCCCCTTTAGACACGCCCCCTCCCGGGCTCTGTAGTAAGACTGAGTACTACACATTGCAATAATCTGAACCCTCCAATCAACAATGATGTTTCAGCGGTGGGACGTGGGACTGTTCAAAAAAAAAAAAAAAAAAAAACAGAAGGCGAAAGAAATCTCATTGGCTGCAGTGACACCTCACAGGTGGACTGAGGAATCTTCAGCCGACCCAATTGGATACAAATGATTGAACGGTTGATGAGCTGTGCCTTCACACTGCATAGATTTATTAAATAGATCTGGCAGAGATTATACAATCAGGTTGCAGTGTGTATGGTCAGTTTTAGTCCTCTTGTTATATTGTCTTGTAAAATAAATCCAGTTGTGAAATAAATGTGCAATACAATACAATGTAGGCGTCAGCCATTATTTTTAGAGTACTGTAAACAGACGTGAGGAAATAAAATCCGAGCACTCCTCTATGTACCCCGTCATTACTCTGCGGTATACAGTGTGTACTGCCTGTTACGGTTTCCAGACTATGCCGGAGAGGACGCCGATCATAGAGTCATAGCTCACAACTGTCCCCGATTTCTAGGGACTGTCCCTGATTTGGAGCAATGTCCCTCTGTCCCTCTTTCCTCCTCATTTGTCCCTCATTTTGGTCTGGTCTTATCTATCAAAAAAGTGTTTTCCAGCGCTAAACCTTTCATCTGATTTCTAAATTGCTGCATTTGTAAATACAAAAGCCAATATAAAAGAAATAGCAGTGGTAAAAAAAAGCACTTGAGGGTTTAACCAATCTTGTTTTTTGTACAATTCCCCTTTAAGGGGGCGTGGCAGGGGGTGTGTCCTATGGCTGCATACTTTTGCTGATAGGTGTCCCTCATTCCCATCTCAAAAAGTTGAGAGGTATGTAGAGGGCGGTTAGGGCAATATGAGACGTAAAGGAACAAATATAAGATCCCATTCACATTTGGGTAAGGCTCAGCGGTGATCCATGCAGAAAGCTGACAGCGCCCGCAGCTGTTTGCGGACATTCGCATGTATTTGCTCATGCAATTTGGGGGAGATTTACTACACTCGGTACACAAAGAATCTGGTGCAGCTGTGCATGGTAACCAATCAGCTTCTAGATTCAGCTTGCACAATTACCCTTTGACAATAAGCCCCCATTCACATGGGCACGTCAATTCGCATGTCCCAATCGGTGCGACGCCGACTTTGCGGTGGCGCACCGACTCCCAAAAGTAGTTCCTGTATTTGTTTTGGTGACTTCAGGGGCGATTTCAATAGACAGCTGTGCATTAAAAACCGCACAGACGTCTTAAAAATCGCCCCCTGAACTCGCACAATTTCGGTGTGAACCAAGGGCTTAAACCTGGAAGCTGATTGGCTACCATGCTCCACCTAATGAGATTTTTTAAGTAGTTTGTCGCCATTCTACGAGTGTGCGCAATTTTAAAGCATGTCATGTTAGGCATCTCTTTACTTGGCGCAACATCATCTTTCACATTATACAAAAAAAAAAGGGATATATATATATATATATATATATATAGAGATAGATAGATATATATTAATATATAGATCTATCTATCTATCTATATATTAATATATAGATATATATATATATCTATATATTAATATATAGAGATATATCTCTATATATTAATATATAGAGATTATATATATCTATCTCTCTCTATATATATATATATATATATATATATATATATATATATATATATATATATATATATATATATATATATATATATATATATATATATCTCTATATAGATAGAGAGAGATATCTATATCTATCCCTTTTTTTTTGTATAATGTGAAAGATGATGTTGCGCCAAGTAAAGAGATGCCTTACATGACATGCTTTAAAATTGCGCACACTCGTGTAATGGCGACAAACTACTTAAAAAATCTCATTAGGTGGAGCATGGTAGCCAATCAGCTTCCAGGTTTAAGCCCTTGGTTCACACCGAAATTGAGCGAGTTCAGGGGGCAATTTTATATATATATTGTTTTGTTTTTTTAATTAAATAAAATATAATTTTTCCCAAAAAAACCTCTCACCAAAAATGACATTTTTTGTTGTTGCAGGGGATGCCCAAAATCTGACTTGCATCTTAGTGCAGACTTCTGGGAAAATCAGTCAGCCAATCACACAAGCAGGAAATGGCTTTTCTAGGGGGCGCTCTGTATACTATACTCTGTGTATAGTACGCCTCCAGGTTGCCATATTGCATTTTACAGAAAATTACAGCGGCTGCAGATTGAAAAATGAAAGGTCATTTTTAACAACATTCAATTACAATGTGATTTTTTTTTCTTATTTGCTCATTTTTGTTTCCCATGAAAGTGAAGTTACCCTTTAAGCTTAAGGTTACCTGCAGAGAAGTTCATTAAATTGTCTTCAGAGTGTCACAGAGACATTTTGGTGTCACTGACCTCTCGTAGCCTTGGGCACCGGTGTGGGCAACACAAAGACCCCAAATGACTAAAGAAAGTAACAAAGACACGGACACTTTTCTTATATCAAAATAGTAGACATGTGCACTGCCAAAAAATTTGTTTGTTTTCCTTTTATTCAATTTTTTTTTTTTTCGTTTTTCGGGTCATTTGTTCTGATTGCAATTCGTAAATCCGAAAATTCAAAACAACGAAAATCCAAAATTCAAAGTAATAACTAATGACTATTAAATTATAGGTACTGTATTTGAATTTCCTTTCAAATTTGTCTGTTAGTGAACGTAACGAATACAAATTTATCCAAAGTTGCGAATTATCCAAAATAACGAATATCTAAACAAATGGAACGGATTGAATTAATAATAAATAATAATAATAAAAAGTTTTTATTATTATTATTGGTATGTATTATTATTAATTTGTTAAGTTCCATTCGTTTAGATGCGGCATTCCTTATTTTGGATAATTCGTAACTTCGGATAAATTCGTATTCGTTACGTTCACTAGCGGAAAGATTTTAAAGGAAATTCCAATATCTATAATTTAATAGTTAGTTATTTCAGATTTTCGAATTTTCAAATTTGCTAATTTACGAATATTCGGAAAAATTCTTTCAACGGGTCTTCGCTAATTCGGATGTTTCCGAATTAACGAATTTGTCGAAATCCGTTAAAAAAACTCATTTGGAACAGAACGAATTGCACCTCTACAAAATAGAATCCTGAACCCAAGGAGGAGCATTTAGGCCCCTCGCACATGGATGGTCAGGGAACAGGCGGTTGATCTGCGTTTTTTTACCTCCCACCCAACTAAAAGCGGACATGGTGCTGCTCGGAGTAGTACACATTGCTGCGGCTGCGATGGTGCTGGTGCAGCAATTTTCACACTATATGCAGTGCTTAATAGGTGGCACCGCCTGTCATACTCTCCCATGTAGACGAATGGGGAACGCCCCACAATGGCAAGCCAAAACAGTTGGGCCGCGAAAAAAAAAAAAAAAAACGAAAGGAATTAGGAGGTGGCAGTATCACCCCTAAACACACACCAACCTTCCTTCACTGGAGGAGTCATTGCATGTTTTTATACCATATGCTTTGTTGAGCCGCACTTTTACAGCCCCATGACCGCCCAGCCGATTTCTACCATGGCAGCCGCTTTGCTTCACGGCTGCGGAAATTTTAAACACAAAGTTTGGCCGGTAGCACCGCTTGTCAAATGCGCCTATTAGGGTCAATGAGAGCGCGATGAAACCGCGAGCCAAACTCCTGGCTGACAGCTGCGGTGCGGTATTATAAAACAAAGTGTAGTGGAAGCAGACACAGCCCACAAGCTATATCAGCCATAACCCCCAAAATTTATTTTTTTTATAGCCGGTGGCTGGCTTTCTCTTAAAAGCTTTCCGAGTGGCTCATGAGCTGCTGGAACGCTTTCAAAAGTGGTGGGAGGGGGACGCTTTCTCGTGTTTACCGTTTCTGACTAAACGACCTGGCGGTGCCGCCGGCTGGTCACAGAGGCAATAAAGGACTAGATTGTCTTGGATCGCCTCTATGGCCCTGGAGGACCGGAAGCAACATCATGATGAAAGTAAAGTATTTTTTTTTTTTTAACGCAATAATTTTTAAATGGAATCGTTTTTTTTTATAAAGCAAAAAAATCAAAAATGTAATATTTTTTTTTTTTATAAAGCAAAAAAATCAAAAATGTAATTTTCTTTTCTTTTTATCTTTTGCTTTTAAAGAAAATGAGGAGATCTGGGGTATTTTTGACCCCAGAGCTTTCCATAAAGAGGACCTGTCATCCTTATTTCTATTACAAGGGATGTTTACATTCCTTGTAATAGTAAAAAAAGTGCTAAAAAATAAAAATGAGAGGGGCAGTGTAATATTAAAAAATAAAATAAATAAGATTTTAAAAAAATGTAAAGCTCATGTGCAGAAGCGGACGCATACGTAAGCTGCACATGTAAATGGACCACACAGTTGAGTTATCACGCAAACATTAGAGTGAGAGCAATAATTCTAGCGCTAGACCTCCTCTGTAACTCTAAACTGGTAACCTGTAAAAGGCGTTTAAAGCTTCACCTAATGAGATTTTTTAAAAAGTTGTTTGTTGCCATTCCACGAGCGGTCACAATTTTAAAGCATGTCATGTACTTACGTTTGTTGCCAGAGGATTAGACATTAATGGCTGTGTGTTGAGTTATTTTGAGGGGACAGCAAATTTACACTGTTATACAAGCTGTACACTCACTAATTTACATTGTAGCAAAGTGTCATTTCTTCAGTGTTGTCACATGAAAAGGTATAATAAAATATTTCCAAAAATGTGAGGGGTGTACTCACTTTTGTCAGATACTGTATATATATATATATATATTGTTTTCGGGGGTTCTAAATAATTTTCTAGCTAAAACAATGATTTTTCTTTTACATATAGGAGAGAAATGTCAGAATTGGCCCGGTAGGTGAATATTTTTTTTTTGGAAGCCATAATACTCAAAGTAATTTGTACTTTTGCCTTGCAGCATTGGAGTCTGTGCCCATCAGGAACAGTCTGCATGGAGTTCGCATGTTTTAACTACTTCAGCCAATCATTGTTCTATTGGCATTGTTCTTCAGCCAATCATTGTTCTATTGGCATTGTTCTTCAGCCAATCATTGTTCTATCTGCTCCAAACCAAAATCACAATGTTAATGACGACATCAGCATACACTGTCATTTGGGTGATTAGATGAAGAATATTATGGGATGGGAGATCTTACAATCAGATTGGGGTGTGGGCAGGGGCGGACTGACCATTCGGGCACTCGGGCACTGCCCAAGGGCCCCATGCCACTAAGGGGCCCCATCAGGGTTGCCAGCCTCAATAAAACCAGGGACAGTATATAAAAATCTGTTTTTTTTTTAAATCCCAAGATTATAGCTGCCCCGCCTCTCCAGTACCTTTTCAGTGTGTGTATACTGTATGTATGTGTGTGTATACTGTGTGTGTATACTGTGTGTGTATACTGTGTGTGTGTATACTGTGTGTATATTGTGTGTGTGTATATACTGTATGTGTGTGTGTATACTGTATGTGTGTGTGTATATTGTGTGTGTGTATACTGTGTAGCCCCATAATCTCCTATTGCCTGGGGGCCCCATAATCTCCTATTGCCCGGGGGCCCCATGAGTTGTCAGCCCACCCCTGGGTGTGGGTGTCATGAGATGACAATCCGGCAGGCCCGGGTGTCACACGGCTGTAATTCTATACGGGGACAGATGTGATGTGAGGACCTGGACACAGATTAACACTCCGAGCATCACAAGGATCCATAAAAAGCTCTACCTGGGAAAGATCATTTGATCCCTTCCACATCCTAATGAGGTCTCTGTGACCCCCGGGGGGGGGGGTGGCCTCCATCTGCCGAGAAATTCAGCGACTTTCCCGGATTTCAAACATCTCTCATTTTATTACTAATGAGATACATTGTATCTTCTGTAGAATGCCCCTTTTTTTCTTTTACAGCTAGCCCTTGTTCACACCTGTGCGCCTTTGACAGTTCCAAATCGCATGACGAGTCGCACCCTGTTGTGAGCAATGGAACCGTTCAAATCGGTGAGACCCTGACTTTGCAGTGTGGCACCGATTTGAAAAAAAAGGTGTCCTACACTTTTTTTTTTTTTGCGATTTCAGGTGCGACTTGCATAGACATGTGTGCATGAAGTGGCCCAGATGTCAGCCAAGTACCCACCTGAAAATCACACTGACCTGCTACTTTGAAATCGTGCGACTTCAAGTGAAGCAGCATTAATGTGAACCAGGGCTTTAGGCTCGGTTCACACTAGGATGCCTCTAAAGTCAGGCGATTTCCAGTGCGAATTTTATGCAACTTTTATTCACTCTATGGCACCCAATTCGCAAGAAAGTCGCATCAAAGTAGTGCAGGAACCTTTTTTTTTTTAACCACTTCAATACCGGGTGCTTTCAACCCCCTTCCTGCTAAGGCCAATTTTCAGCTTTCAGCGCTGTCACACTTTGAATGACAATTGCGCGGTCATGCGACACTGTACCCAAATTACATTTTTATCATTTTTTTTTCACACAAATAGAGCTTTCTTTTGGTGGTATTTAATCACTGCTGGGTTTTTTGCTAAAAAATGACAAAAGACAGAATTTTTGGGAAAAAAAAAAAAAAAAATTTCTTCGTTTCTTTTGCAGCTAAATAATCTTTCTTCATAAATTTAGGCCAAAATGGATTATGCTCCATTTCTCCGGTGAAAATAACCCAAATCGGTGTTTATTATTTAGTCTGTAGTGATGTTATAGAGTCCACAAACTAGGGGATATATATATCTGAAAATCGATCAATCTTGATGTACTTGACGGACGATCTCATGTCTTGAGGCCCGAAAACGCCAGGACAGTACAAGTACCCCCCCCAAATGACCCCCTTTTTGGAAAGTAGACAGTCCAAGGTATTTAGTAAGAGGCATGGTGAGATTTTTTTGTCACAATTATTTGGAAAAATGAAGTAAAATAAGCTTTGGGATGAAAATGGAAAGGCTTAATTTTTATTAAGCAAATTAAACTTCAGATTTAATGACAGGTCCACTTTATTTGTACACACTAGAAAATGCACTGCCGAAAAATTTGTTTTATTCATTTTTTTTTTTCGTTTTTCGGGTCATTGGTTATGATCGCAATTCGTAAATTCAAAAAAAAAAAAAATCGTAAATTGGAAAAAAATTGGCAATTCGAAAATCTGAACTAATAATAACTTAACTATCACTAACAATTAAATTATAGGTGTTGTAATTTCCTTTCAAATTTGGCTGTTAATGAACATAATGAATACGAATTTATCCGAAGTTATGAATGATCTGAAATAACGAATGCTGCATCTAAACAAATGGAACAAATTAATATTAAATAATAATAAAAAAACGTTTATTATCATTATTGTAATTTATTATTATTATTAATTTATTACGTTCCATTCGTTTAGATACGGCATTCTTTATTTCAGAGAATTTGTAACTTCGGATGAATTCGTATTCGTATACATTCACCAACAGCCATATTTGAAAGGAAATTCTAATACCTATAATTTAATAGCTAGTAATAGTTATTATTAGTTAGGTATTGTTTCGGATTTTCTAATTTTGGGGTTTTCGAATCTCCGAATTTCCGATTTTTTTTCGAATCTCTGATTTTTTTTCAAATTTACAAATTTGTTCGAATATTTGAATTTTACGAATATTCTGAAAAGTTTGTTAAAACGTGTTTTCGTTAATTCGCTTATTTCCAAATTAACTATATTGTCGAAATTCGTTAATGAAACCAATTGCACATGTATAGTACGCAGCTAGATGCAAATATCGCTCCACCATTATCATCCTTCATGCGGTTCCATTCACTCTCCAGCCGCACGTGCCAAGATTCCCTTCCCCCCCCCCCCCCCCAATCCCATCACCTGATGTAGACAAAATGCTGCACACTTCCTACAAAGCACATTATATAATTCGCCATTAGTGCGCCTCCTCTCTGCTCGACCATGAAATGATGTTACGCAATCACACCACAGTAATAAATCAACTTTTGCCACAAGCAATACGAGGCTCATTAGGTTCAGGCGAGCTCCTCCCACTTGGCGCTCGCTGCCAGCACATGCGATGGCACTCATTACATAAATGCAGATCCCAGGCTAATATGGAGATCTATAGAGCGGGCGACGCACCAGAGAGCGTTGGCAGCCAAGTGCATTCCCCGCCCCGGAATAAAAGGGCCAATCTGCAGGCGAAAAAAGTTAAAAAAAAAAAAAAAGATATTTTCTACTTTCGCCTATAAAATGTATCTAATGAAATCTAATTTCTTCATAAATTTAGGTCAAAATGTATTCTTGCTACATGTCTTTAGTAAAAAAAAAAAACAAAAAAAACAATAAGTGTATATTAACCACTTGCTTAAACCCCCCCCCTGCCTGCCCAGGCCATTTTTCAGATTTCAGCGCTGTCACTCTTTGAATGACAATTGCGCGGTCATAGAATACTGTACCCAAATGAAATTTTTATCATTTTCTTCACACAAATAGAGCTTTCTTTTGGTGGTATTTAATCACAGCTGGGGTTTTTATTTTTTGCTAAACAAATAAAAAAAGATGGAATTTTTTGAAAAAAAAAAATCATGTTTCATAGTTTGTTATACAATTTTTCAAACAGGTGATTTTTCTCCTTCATTGATATGTGCGGATGAGGCGGCACTGGTGGGCACTGATAGGCTGCACTGGTGGGCACTGATAGGCACAGTTAAGGCGGCACTGATAGGCACAGAAAAGGCGGTACTGATGGCCACAGATAAGGCGGCACTGATGGGTGGCACTGATAGGTACCGCTGATAGATGGCACTAATGGGCACTAATAGGTGGCACTGATGGGCACTGGTAGGTGACACTGATGGACAGCACTGTTGATGAGGCACTGTGGGCACTGATGGGTGGCACTGTTGTGTACAGCTTGGTGGCAGTGGCAGGTGGCACAGGTGGGCACAGATGAGCTTAGGGCAATCTCCTTGATTGGGACAGATGTCCGTCTCACAGCCGCCAGTGATCGGCTTTTCTTTTTTCTCCTCAAAGAAAAAGTCGATTACTGGCTCTGTTTACATCACATGATCAGCTGTCATTGGCTGACAGCTGATCACGTGGCAAGGGGTCGGTGATCACAGGGCACGCGCAGGCCACTCTGGCACAGGAGGACGTCAATAAACATAGTCCCGGCAAAGCAGGTCCGCACTGTAACCGTCATTCGGCTATAGCGCGGATCTGAACAAGAGCTTTCCTGTTTGAATCTGTGCAGGGAAGCCGATTGCTGGATTAGGATTCCTGGCCAGCAGAACAGTAGTACCTTGGATTATGAGCATTATTCGTTCCAGAAGCATGCTTGTAATCCAAAGCACTCGTATATCAAAGCGAGTTTCCCCATAGGAATAAATGGAAACTCAGATAATCCGTTCCACAGCCACTGCTTGTCAATGCAGTACCGCATGTGGCCAAAGGTGCGGGGGCGCAGGAGACACTCGGAAACACTTGGAGACGCTCGGAGACACTCAAGAACAGAATATTTCCGAGTGTCTCCGAGCGTCTCTGAGTGTCCGGCAAAAAACACTCCAAAGACATGCTGGTAGGTTAATTGGCTTCTGTCCAAAATTGGCCCTAGTATATGAATGGGGACCTTGAATTGAGGGTAGGGACTGATGTGAGTGTGCGATGTATAGGGTTAGGGACAAGGGTCAGGGTTGTAGACACACACTCACTTAGGTTGAACTGGATGGACTGGTGTCTTTATTCAACCTTACTAACTATGTAACTATGTAATCAGCTTCCCCGCACAGATCCAAACAGGAAAGCCTTACTTTGAGTCCACTCGAGGTTCTCATTTTTAACTGAAGCCCTGATGAAGGAGGAGTTCCTTTGACCCCCGAAACGCGTTGGCTTTTAGCACAAAATCAAGAAAAGAATATTTTGGTCTGGGCGTTGCCAAGTCTACAAAAGATCTGGGGCTAGACCCCATTGCAGTGAAGTAAAGGAAGTCATACACTTGGGCGGGCATACACATGTATGAGTATGTATCTGTGTATGTATATATATATATATATATATATATATATATATATATATATATATATATATACATACACACATATATATATATATATATATATATATATATATATATATATATATACACACACATACATACACACACATCAGGGTCCCCAGAGAGCCCCCTCCCCTTACATCAGGGTCCCCAGGGAGCACCCCCTTACATCAGGGTCCCCAGGGAGCACCCCCTTACATCAGGGTCCCCAGGGAGCACCCCCTTACATCAGGGTCCCCAGAGAGCCCCCCCCTTACATCAGGGTCCCCAGAGAGCCCCCCTTTACATCATGGGGGGGCTGCGGTTGCCGACAATTACATTGCTCGGCAGATTGGTACAGAAGTGGACTTCAGGACAATGATTAAATTGTTGGAACTGCTGAATATAGATAAGAACGTGTGCCTGATAACAATAACTAGTCGTGTACCTTCCCCGGGCACCAGCTGAGCAGATGGAGCCCGGAGCCAACCCTAGGTAAGAGACTCCAGGCTATGGGCCCCAGTAGCCTCCCCCTAGCGACGCCACTGGTCAGAAAATAGAAGTGTGAGAAGTAGGAGCCCTTTTGCTTTGCAGCACTGGGGTCCTCGATTCAAATCCTGGCCAGGACACCATCCAGCGTGGAGTCTGCATGTTTTCTTTGCCTTTCCTGTGGGTTTCCTCCGGGGGGTAAATTATCCCTGTGCTCTAATACATTTCTGTAACAATAATCCAGCCCAGGATTTGGAGACTTGCAGCTTCCAGCTGAGGCTTCTTATGAAAGCTTCCAGTGCTGGTTTTCCCATCATAGTCACGCTGCCCCTACCAAGCAAATTCCTCCGTGGAACAGAACCAAAACACACAAAAAAAAAACAAAAAAACATTTGCCGGGTTGTCGTGGACGGCATCACTGTGTCTCCGCCTTATAAAAATAAGCAATGTAAAATTATACGGGGTGGACGCGGCTAAGAGCGAGGTGCACCCCGCTTCTGCAAAGAACTGCGCCAGAAAATGATGAAAAGAGCCCTGCACCGAAACCAAAAATTCAGGACTTGGCCAAAACCGAAACTGAATTTGACGTTTTTTAACCACTTCAGCCCCGGAAGATTTTACCCCCCCCCCTCCTGACCAGAGCATTTTTTTGCGATTCAGCACTGCGTCGCTTTAACTGACAATTGCGCGGTCGTGCGACGTTGCACCCATACAAAATTGATGTCCTTTTATTCCCCACAAATAAAACTTTCTTTTAGGGGTATTTGATCATCTCTGCGGTTTTCATTTTTTGCGCTATCAACAAAAAAAGACCAACAATTTAAAAAAAAAAAACCCAATATTTTTTACTTTTTTCTATAATAAATATCCCCCAAAAATATATATATAAAAAAAAAAAGCTTCCTCAGTTTAGGCCGATATGTATTCTGCTACATAATTTTGTTAAAAAAAATAAAATAAAATCGCAATAAGCGTTTATTGATTGGTTTGCGCAAAAGTTATAGCGTCTACAAAATAGGGGATAGTTTTATGGCATTTTTATTATAATTTTTTTTTTTTTTTTTAGTAGTAATAGCGGCGATCTGCAATTTTTTTCTGGGACTTCGACATTATGGCGGACACATCGGACACTTTTAACACTATTTTGGGACCATTGACATTTATACAGCGATCGGTGCTATAAAAATGCACTGATTACTGTATAAATTACACTGGCAGGGAAGGGGTTAACCACTAGGGGGCGCTGAAGGGGTTAATTGTGTCCTAGGGAGTGATTCTAACTGTGGGGGGGATGGGCTTCAACTCACATGACAGCAATTACTCCTCCCGATGACAGGGTGCAGTGATCTCTGTCGTGACACAAGGCAGAACGGGGAAATGCCTTGTTTACATAGACACTTCCCCGTTCTGCGGCTCTGTGACGCGATCGCCGGTAGACCGGCGGACACTGAGTCCACCGGTCCTCGCGGGCACGGTCACGCTGTACGCGGCGGGCGCGTGCGTGCCTGTAGCCCCGGCTCTTAAAGGGGACATACAGGCACGTCCATTTGCCCACCGCTGCCATTGTGCCGATGTATATCGGCGTGTGGCGGTCGGCAAGTGGTTAAAAAAAAAAATCTATTTTTATATGGAATTGTGATATATTCGACTTTCATTAAAGTGATTGTAAAATGGATTTGCACAGAGCTGCCCGGATCCTCCTCTTTTTGGGTCCCTTTTTTTTTTGCTGCTCCTGACCCCTCCCTCCTGCTGAGTGCCCCCCCCCCCCCCCCCCCCACAGCAAACAGCTTGATATGAGGGGGCACCCGAGCCGAGCTGCAGCTCTGTGTAACCATTCAGACACGGAGCGGTCATTCAGCCCCGCCCCCTTTCTTCTCTCCTGATTTGCTAACTGACTTTGATTGACAGCCGCGGGAGCCAATGGCGCCGCTGCTGTGTCTCAGCCAATCAGGAGGGACAGTCCCGGATGGCCGAGCAACTTGTGGACATCGCTGGAGAGAGATGGGGCTCAGGTACGGTAAGTAATAGGGGGTGCTGGGGAGGCTGCTACACACAGAAGGCTTTTTATCTTCATGCATAGAATGCATGAAGATAAAAAACCTTCTGACGTTACAACTCTTTATTATGGATTTCAAATTTACATTATGAATTTACATTATTATTATTATTTATTATGTATTATTAAATTTACATTATGAACTCTTAAATTATGAGTTTAAAAGAATATGAATTTATTGTCGGCCATCATCGTCACCTTTGCCGCCGATTGGCTGCTTTCACACTGAGCAGTTTTTGAAGCGCTTTTGCGTTACAAAAAGCGTAAGAGAAGCTCAAGAAACATGCATACTTTTAAAAAAGGATAATTTTCGGCAACCGAAAAATTTTGATGCATCACTAAATGAAATACTTCAAAAGCCCACCGGAATGCGTCACAGCAAAACAAAAATCCAGAAAACTTTGAAAAGAAAAAAAGGAGGGGGAAAAAACGAACGGGAATGCATTGAAAACGCATCAAAACGCACACTGCAGAAACGCATCCAAACGGTACCCAAGACACTTATTTGTTTGTTTAAAACAAAAACTAAATATAAAGAATTTGTGAATAACAAATAAACTAATAAAGTTTGTGGCCAATTCCGTCAACCCAAAAATGTGCAGAAAAGCAATTATCCTCATGTTCTCCCATGTGAGTTCCACCACCACCACCAAAAACTCTGCCTCTTACCGCTAATTCAGACCTAGAAATTATAGGTAGGTCTAACATCGCTCATTCCACATCAGAGGGATACTGTGACAACCATGGATTAGGTAGCAGAGAAAATCAGGGCACATCAGCATAATACAGCTGAGTTTATTGAAAAAAAAAAAAAAAAAAAAAACAACTAAAAGGCTACTTACAAACAAGTTGTGCAAAATCACATTGTACGCAAACACTGCTCCCACTAGTCTGGGCGGCTTGATGACGTCAGTACAGGCTCCGCCCCGACGGGTTTTGTCGTACGAGTCATTTTCAAGGGGTCCGGTCTCTGAGTTTTCTGTGATCAGGCTTCTTGCACACGGAACGTATGAAAAAAATGCTCCAAATAAGCTGCCAAAAGAAATGCTTCCATTATTCCGTTATTAAGCGTATATTGCATTTAGATACGTAAGAGTGCAAAACCGATTCTATTGGCTAGAATATGAATTTATTCTACCCACTAGAACACATTTACATGCAGAAGCACGCGTTTAGACGCATTTATGGGCGTTTACGCATGTAGGAGACACTGCTCCCACTAGTCTGGGCGGCATGATGACGTCAGTACAGGCTCCGCCCTGACGGGTTTTGTCATATGAGACATTTTCAAGGGGTCCGGTCTCTGAGTTTTCTGTGATCAGGCTTCTTGCACACGGAACGTATGAAAAAAATGCTCCAAATAAGCTGCCAAAAGAAATGCTTCTAATATTCCGTTATTATGCGTATATTGCATTTAGATACGTATGAGTGCAAAACCGATTCTATTGGGTAGAATATGAATTTATTCTAGCCAATAGAATGCATTTACATGCAGAAGCATGCGTTTAGGCGCATTTATGGGTGTTTACGCACGTAGGAGTGTAGATTACGTTGGAAAACTCCTCTCTAAATGCAGATTTCGGGACTTTTTTTTTTTTGTCCCTTAATTCTGCTCCTAAATACGCCTGTAAATGTTGCAATAGGGGGAGATTTACTAAAACTGCTGCACTCAAAATCTGGTGCAATTTTACATGGTAGCCAATCAGCTTCCAGGTTTTATTGTCAAAGCTTTACTGAAGAAGCTGAAGTTAGAAGCTGATTGGCCACCATGCACAACTGCACCCGATTCTGCGTGCTCCAGTTTTAGTAAATCTCTCCCTATGTGCTTATGCACTTAAGTAACCTGGAGCTGCTTTCAGAGGCATAAAAAAATAATGCCAGACGGCGGACGCCCCTAGCAGCGGCATTATTTCTGTCTGTGTGCAGGAGGCCTACAAATGCAGCATTATTAGGCATACAGGCACTTTTTATGTAAATGCAGATCATTGTTTTCAATGAACCTGTACACACAGGGGCGTAACATACTCTGCATATAGATCAGTAAAAGAAAACAGAAATCTGTACAAGTGGACCAATGTGCAAGATTGCGTAACCCATAGCAACCAGCCAGCATTCATTGTTCTGGGAAGTGCGGTCAGCAGAGAGAGTATATAGATAATTATTTTTGCATCTAATTACATTTGTCACATCCTCAATGCAGAGGAAAGATAAGCAAAGGAGATCGATGACACAATCTAATACAACAGAACAGTAACAACTTATCAATGTTCTAACTCAGGCGTCTCCAATCTCTCTAAACAAAGGGCTGATTGACTGTCCTACAAACCTTATGGGGGCTGGACTGCGGCCAGTGGGGGAGAAAATGTCTTGGCATCAGTGGGAGGAATAGTGCCCCATCATTGGTGTCAGTGGGAGGAATAGTGCCCCATCATTGGTGTCAGTGGGAGGAATAGTGCCCCATCATTGGTGTCAGTGGGAGGAATAGTGCCCCATCATTGGTGTCAGTGGGAGGAATAGCGCCCCATCATTGGTGTCAGTGGGAGGAATAGTGCCCAATCCTTGGTATTGGGGGGAGGAATAGCGCCCCATCATTGGTATTAGGGGAGGAATAGCGCCCCATCATTGGTATTAGGGGGAGGATTAATGCCCCATCATTGATATTAGGGGAGGCATAGTGTCCCATCACTGGTGTCAGTGGGAGGAATAGTGCCCCATTCTTGGTATTGGGGGGGGAGGAATAGCGCCCCATCATTGGTATTAGGGGGAGGAATAGCGCCCCATCATTGGTATTAGGGGGAGGAATAGCGCCCCATCATTGGTATTAGGGGGAGGATTAATGCCCCATCTTTGGTATTAGGGGAGGAATAGTGTCCCATCACTGGTGTCAGTGGGAGGAATAGTGCCACATCATTGGTATTAGGGGGAAGAATAGTGCCTTATCTTTGGTATCAGTGGGAGGAATAGTGCCCCATCATTGGTGTCAGTGGGAGGAATAGTGCCCCGTCATTGGTATTAGAGGGAGGATTAGTGCCCCATCTTTGGCATTAGGTGGAGGAATAGTGCCCCATCATTGGTATTAGAGGGAGGAATAGTGCCCCATCATTGGTATCAGTTGGAGGAATAGTGCCCCATCATTGGTGTCAGTGGGAGGAATAGTGCCCCATCATTGGTATTAGGGGGAGGATTAGTGCCCCATCATTGGTATCAGTTGGAGGTATAGTGCCCCATCATTGGTGTCAGTGGGAGGAATAGTGCCCCATCATTGGTATTAGGGGGAGGATTAGTGCCCCATCTTTGGCATTAGGGGAGGAATAGTGCCCCATCATTGGTATTAGGGGGAGGAATAGTGCCCCATCATTGGTAACAGTGTGGGGGGGATAGTGCCCCATCATTGGTATCGGTGTGTGTGGGGGGGTAGTGCCCCATCATTGGTATTAGGGGGAGGAATAATGTCCTATTGTTGGAGTCAGAAATGATGCCCCACTGTAGGTGTCAGTGGAGATAATAGTGCATTTTATCAGAGAAAAGAATAGTGACCCAAGGGCAGGATAAAGATAAGCAAAGGCCGCAGTTTGGAGATCTAACTGAAACAATATCCAGGATGCAGTAACCCATAGCAACCAGCCAGCTTCTATCACTCTGATCACTCTCTCGGCTTAGAGAAATAACAGATAAATATTTCTGCATCCAATTAGAAATGTCACATCCTCAATGTAGAAAGATAAACAAAGGAGGAGGTCAATTACACTCTGATAATCTGATTTTGAACTGTAACAATGTTTCGATGGTTTATCTGAACTCATTCGCAGGATGGAGTAACCCCCAGAACTGGCAATCACATCCTCAACATAAGGGAAAGATCAGCAAAGGAGGTCAATTACTTTTTTTGACAATCAAATACAGAACAGTAACAATGTACTGATAATTTACCTGAAACAATGTGAAAGATGCAGTAACCCATAGCAACGGGCCAGCTTCCAAAACGCTGCAGACTTATAAGAAGGGCGGTCAGCTTGGAGAGATAACAGATACAAATGTTTCCTTATAACTGGAAGTGTCACATCCTCATCCATAGAGGAAAGATAAGCAAAGGAGATCAATTCGATTCTGATAATCTGGTACAACACAGAACAGTAACAATGTATCACTGGTTTAGCTAAATCAATGTGCAGGATGCAGTAACCCATAGCAACCGGCCATCACTCGCTCATCATTCACTTATAAGAAGTGTGTTCGGCTGGGAGAGATAAAGATAAATATTTTTTGCATCTAAGAAGAATTGTCACATCCTCAACATAGGAGAGAAGAGCAGATTAGAGACATTGCACTCCGATACCGCAACACAGAGCTGTAACAATGTAACATTGATTTAATTGAAACAATGTGCAGAATGCAGTAACCCGTAGCAACCAACCAGCGCTCATCGCTCTATGTGCTACAGACTTGCGCTTGGCTGGGAGAGATAACAGGTAAATATTTTTGCATCTAAATGGAAATGTCACTTCCTGGATGTACAGGAAAGATAAGCAAAGGAGATCAATTACACTCTGATAATCTGATACAATACAGAACAGTAACAATGTATCAATGCTTTATCACTGGACCAATGTGCAGGATGCAGTAACCCACAGCAACCAACCAGCGCTCATCTCCCTGCATGCTACAGACTGATACAACACAGAACAGTAACAATGTATCAATGCTTTATCACTGGACCAATGTGCAGGATGCAGTAACCCACAGCAACCAGCCAGTCATCTCCCTGCATGCTACAGACTGATACAACACAGAACAATTACAATGTATCAATGCTTTATCCTTTTACCAATGCGCAGGATGCAGTAACCCATAGCAACCAGCCAGCGCTCATCACTCTGAGAAATGTGGTCAACACAGAAATATTATAGATACATATTTTTGCATCTAATTACAAATATCACATCCTCAATGCAGAGGAAAAATAAGCAAATGAAGATAAATGACATTCTGATACTTTGAAGCAACCCAGAACTGTAACAATGTAACAATTATTGCTTTAATTGCAGTAATGTGCAGGATGCAGTAACCAGCCAGGGCTCATCGCTCTGCATGCTGCAGCGTTATAGGAAGGACGATTGACTGGGAGAGATAGCAGAGAAATATTTTTGCATCTAATTGGAAATTTCACATCCTCAATGTAGAGGAAAGATAAGCAAAAGAAGATCAATTATTACACTCTGATAATCAGAACAAAGTATCACTGTAACAATGTATCACTGGTTTATCCCTGGACCAATGTGCAGGATGCAGTGACCCATAGCAACCAGCCAGCGCTCATCACTGGGAAGTGCAGTCAGCGGAGAGATGTTACAGATAAATATTTTTGCTATGGGTTTTGTGTAACCCATAGCAACCGGCCAGGGCTCACCCCCCCCGTGCTACAGATTTATAAGAAGGGCGGTTGGCTGGGAGACATAACAGATAAATATTTTTGCATCTAATTACAAATCTCACATCCTCAATGTAGAGGAAAAATAGGCAAAAGAGATCAATTACACTGATATTCTGTTACAACACAGAACTGTAACAATGTATCAATGGTTTACCCCTTTACCAATGTGCAGGATGCAGTAACCCATAACAACCAGCCAGCGCTCATCTCCCTGCGTGGTACAGGCTGACACAACACAGAATGGTAACAATGTAACTTTAATTGAAACAATGTGCAGGATGCAGTAACCCATAGCAACTGATAATCTGATAATATTGGTTCAATATATCAATACTTTCACACTGGACCAGGATGCAGTAACCCCTAGCAACCAGTCAGTGCTGCAGACTTCTAAGAAGGTCAGACGTCTGGAGGCGATAAAAGAGAAATCATTTTGCATCGAATTACAAACATCACATCCTCTGTGTGGAGGAAAGATAAGCAAAGGAGATCAATTACACTCTGATAACAGAACAGTAACAATGTATCACTGGTTTAACTGGACCAATGTGCAGGATGGAGTAACCCATAGCAACCGGCCAGGGCTCACCCCCCCCCCCCCCCCCCCCCCCGAGTGCTACAGATTTATAAGAAGGGCGGTTGGCTGGGAGACATAACAGATAAAGTTTTTTGCCTCTAATTACAAATCTCACATCCTCAATGTAGAGGAAAAATAGGCAAAAGAGATCAATTACACTGATATTGTGTTACAACACAGAACTGTAACAATGTATCAATGGTTTACCCCTTTTACCAGTGTGCAGGATGCAGTAACCCATAGCAACCGGTCAAGGCTCATCGCTCTGCATGCTACAGATTTATAAGAAGGGCGGTCATCTGAGAGATAAATATGTTCCCATCTAATTGGAAATGTCATGTCCTCAATATAAGCAAAGGAGATCAATTACACTCTGATCATCTGAACAATGTATCTCTGGTTTATCCATGGACCATTGTGCAGGATGCAGTAACCCATAGCAACCGGGCAGCGCTCATCGCTCTGAGAAGTGCGGTCGGTGGAGAGATTTTATACATAAATATTTTTGCATCTAATTACGAATGTCACATCCTCAGTCCGGGTTCACACTTATGCGATGCGATTGGATGCGATTCTCATGCAGAATTTTCCTGGAGCTCAGTGCAATTTTGTGTTGCGATTTGTGATAAAGGCAGTGCGATTGTAAGGAGAATTTGATGCATTTTTTGGTTGGAATTTGGAGCAGCTGCGATTTCTGCGAGGGGGGGGGAGGGGGGGATATGTAAAAATCTACACAGAACAAAGAAGTATTCCCACACATCTGAACACAAGATGCGATCTCAGTGCGGTTTCCATTGATGTCTATGGAGAGGGAAATCGCATCACAACTCGCACAGGACACTTTTTTGTTGCCGCATCGCAACCCATAGATGTGAATGATCGTCACTGAACACAACGTGATGTTTGGATGACTTGTGAATCCAGGCTTTTTGTAACCCATCCAAATTCACAGCAAACTCACATTAGTGTGAGAAAAGGAAGAGAAATGACATTCGGATACTTTGATGGAACACAGAACAATGTAACGTTGGTTTAATTGGAACAATGGCTCATCGCTGAGTGCTACAGACTAAGGAGGGCGATCAACACAGAGAGAGGACAGAATAGTTGTATGCCGTAGCAATGGATCGCTGTAACAATGTATCGCTGCAACAATGTATCGCTGTAACAATGTATCTCTGTGACAATATATCACTGAAACAATGTATCACTGGCTTATCCCTGGACATAATATTTTTGTATCCATTTAGAAATGTCACATCCTCAAAAAGTATAAGAAAGATCAATTACACTCTGATGCTCTGAACAAAGTATCACTGCAACAATGTATCGCTGAAACAATGTATCAATGGCTTATCCCTGGACATAATATTTTTGTATCCATTTAGAAATGTCACATCCTCCAAGTAGAGGAAAGATCAATTACACTCTGATACTCTGAACAATGTATCGCTGGTCTATCTCTGGACCAATGTGCAGGTTGCAGTAACCCATAGCAACCAGGCAGCGCTCATCGCTCGGAGAAGTGCGGTCGCCCCGGTAGAGATTACAGCAATTTGCACATGGCCCCCATGATGATAGAAGGAACCCTCTCGGTGCTCCGGCACATCCGCCCCTAAAACTTATTGCACAGAAAACGATCGCTGCCAACAAAACGGCGAACGCAGATGACTTCACTACAAAAGATGTGATCACCATTTAAGTCTCCAAACTTTGTTTTTGTGATGCTGTGGGGAAAACTTTTGAGTGAAGAGTGTGAAGAGAGCGAAGATTGAGGCTACGTACCCAGAGCATGCAGGACAGGCAGAGCCAGGTCATCCTGGGGTCCGATCGCGGACGCGGGAGACACAATGACGCAGTGGGCATTGTTGGTGGGGAGAAAGCGATTGGCGCGATCCTTCTTTTACGCCGAGGCAGCAGCGACACGACTCCGCAAGACCGGGGAGCCCGATTCCATCGCAGTCAGGTAACGATGCCAAAAAAAAAAAAAAAAGTATTAACCCCTTGGGTTCCCTCCGATGTGCCCTCCGGGATTTGCTGCGCCCGTCCCCCGCTGGGTGGAAGGTTGGCGTTATTCGTCCCTTTCGATGGCGACGTTCTGTTGGGGTGAGATCTCCCTGTCCTGGACACTTTCCCTCTCTAACAGTCCTTTGCCTCTTTCTCTCTAAGTTTCTCCCCGTCCTCACACCTCCTGAAGGGAGGGCGGAGCTGTCTGGCTGGTCGTCCCGCCCCCTCCGATCCCCCCCCCCCCTCCTCATCCACAGCCACTGCCAGCGACAAGGAGACTTTTTTTTCTGAGAGAGAGAAAAAAAAAAAAGTAATTCTTTGGTATTTCCTCTTCACCGTATACCTCCGCTCCCCTATGTCACCCCACCCCCCACGTACACCCCTCTCGCCCTCCTAGGGGAAAAATAGGGGTCTTTTTTTTTTCCTTCTTTTTTGGCTGTGGATTCAGGAACCAAAAGATACCTCCAGGATGGGAGACAGGATGCAAAAAAACGCTAACGGAGCGATAATTCGCTGTTTAGTATGGAGCGGAAAGTGGTGGACGTGCGAAGCCATCGCCGTTTGGAGGACCCAACTGGTCGCACCAAAATCTGTCGCAGCCGCCAAAAAGAGAAAAAAATTTCGGGGGGGACCCCCAAATCGGTCTAAAGCCCCATTCACATAATCACAAATTTGTGCGATTCTGCGCGTCGCATAGGGGACAGTCTATTCACGTGAACGGGCCGCCCTATGTACTACGCCCTATGTACGCCCTATGTACGCCCTATGTAGTACGCCCTATGTGCTCCGTATGTACGCTCTATGTACACCCTATGTAGTACGCCCTATGTACTCCCTATGTACTCCCTATGTACGCCCTATGTAGTACGCCCTATGTGCTCCGTATGTACGCTCTATGTACACCCTATGTAGTGCGCCCTATGTACTCCCTATGTACGCCCTATGTGCTCCCTATGTGCGCCCTATGTACTGCGCCCTATGTGCTCCCTATGTGCGCCCTATGTGCTCCCTATGTGCGCCCTATGTACTGCGCCCTATGTGCTCCCTATGTGCGCCCTATGTACTGCGCCCTATGTGCTCCCTATGTACGTCCTATGTAGTACGCCCTATGTGCTCCCTATGTGCTCCCTATGTACGCCCTATGTGCGCCCTATGTGCTCCCTATGTGCTCCCTATGTACGCCCTATGTGCTCCCTATGTGCTCCCTATGTGCTCCCTATGTACGCCCTATGTGCTCCCTATGTACTCCCTATGTACGCCCTATGTGCTCCCTATGTACTCCCTATGTACGCCCTATGTGCTCCCTATGTACGCCCTATGTGCTTCCTATGTGCGCCCTATGTGCTTCCTATGTGCTCCCTATGTGCTCCCTATGTACGCCCTATGTGCTTCCTATGTACGCCCTATGTGCTTCCTATGTACGCCCTATGTGCTTCCTATGTACGCCCTATGTGCTTCCTATGTACGCCCTATGTGCTTCCTATGTGCGCCCTATGTGCGCCCTATGTACGCCCTATGTGCTCCCTATGTACATCCTATGTGCGCCCTATGTCCCTAGAGAGGGACATTTTTGCCCATTCTTCTTTGCAAAATATCTCAAGCTCTGTCAGATTGGATGGAGAGCGTCTGTGAACAGCAATTTTCAAGTCTTGTCACAGATTCTCAATGTGATTTAGGTCTGGACTATGACTGGGCCATTCTAACACATGAATATGCTTTGATCTAAACCATTCCATTGTAGCTCTGGCTGTATGTTTAGGGTCGTTGTCCTGTTGGAAGGGGAACCTCCTCCCCAGTCTCAAGTCTTTTGCAGACTCTAATGCTGCGTACACACGAGCGGACTTTCCGTCGGAATAAACTCTGAAGGTTTTTCTGACGGAGTTCCGCTGAAACTGTCTTGCACACACACGATCTCACCAAAGTCCGATCGTCCAGAACGCGGTGACGTACAACACGTACGACGGGACTAGAAAAAGGAAGTTCAATAGCCAGTAGCCAACAGCTTCCGTCTCGTACTTGCTTCAGAGCATGCGTCGTTTTCGGTCCGTTGGAACAGCATACAGAAGAGCGGTTTTCCCGATAGGAATTGATTCCGTCGGAAATATTTAGAACATGTTCTATTTCTAGGTCCATCAGAATTTTAGAAAAAAAAAGTCAGATGAGGCCTACACACGATCGGAATGTCCGATGAAAAGATTCTGTCGGCTTTTCCTGCCGGAAAGTCCGACCGTGTGTACAGGGCATAACAGGTTTTCTTCTAAGATTGTCCTGTATTTGGTTCCATCCATCTTCCTATCAACTCTGACCAGCTTCCCTGTCCCTGCTGAAGAAAAGCTTCCCCACACCATGATGCTGCCACCACCATGTTTCACGGTGGGGATGGTGTGTTCAGGGTGATGTGCAGTGTTAGTTTTCCGACACACATAGCGTTTTGCTTTTAGGCCAAAAAGTTCATATTTTGGTCTCATCTGACCAGATCACCTTCTTCCACATGTTTGCTGTGTCCTCCACATGGCTTCTCACAAACTACAAACAGCACTTCTTATGACTTTCTTTCACCAATGTCTTTCTTCTTGTCACTCTTCCATAAAGGTCAGATTTGTGGAGAACACGACTAATAGTTGTCCTGTGGACAGATTCTCCCACCTGAGCTGTGGATCTCTGCAGATCCTCCAGAGTTACCATGGACCTCTTGGCTCTTCTCTGATGAATGCTCTCCTTGCCCGGCCGGTCAGTTTAGGTGGACGGCCATGTCTTGGTAGGTTTGCGGTTGTCCATACTCTTTCCATTTTCGGATGATGGATTGAACAGAGCTCCGTGAGATGTTCAAAGCTTGGGATATTTTTTTATAACCTAACCCTGCTTTATACTTCTCCGCAACTTTATCCCTGAAATGCCTGGTGTGTTCCTTGGCCTTCATGATGCTGTTTGTTCCCTAAGGTTCTCTAACAAACCTCTGAGGGCTTCACAGAACAGCTGTATTTATACTGAGATTAAATTACACACAGGTGGACTCCATTTACTAATTAGGTGACTTCTGAAGGCAATTGGTTCCACTAGATTTTAGTTAGGGGTATCGGAGTAAAGGGGGCTGAATACAAATGCACGCCACACTTTTCACATATTTATTTGTAAAAAAAAATTGAAACCCACTTTATCATTTTCCTGCCACTTTGTGTTGGTCTATCACATAAAATCCCTAAACAAAACATTTCCGTTTTTGGTTGTAACCTGACAAAATGTGGAAAATTTCAAGGGGTATGAATACTTTTTCAAGGCACTGTATATTGATTGCAGACGCTATAACATTTGCGCAAACCAACTATGGGATATTTTTATTTATTTTTTCACATTTTTTAGTAGTAATGGTGGTGATCAGTGATTTATAGCGGGACTGCGATATTGCGGCGAACAATAACTGACACTTTTTGGGGACCGGTGACACTAATACAGGGATAAGTGCTATATGCACTGTCACTGTACTAATGACACTGGCTGGGAAGGCGCTAACATCAGGGGCAATCAAAGGGTTAACTGTCTGCCTAGCTGGTGTTTTCTCACTGTGGGGGGAGGTGCTTTTAATAGGGGAAGGCATGGATTCTTGTGTTTGCTTTGCAGGAACAGAGGATCCATGCCTTCCCTCCTGAGCAAACAGCGATCTGCCCTGTTTACATACGCAGAGAGCCAGAACGGCGATCGGCCCAGCGATCGGCGGGTGGCGGCAGACAGAGTAGAATCACAGCGGGAGCGGGTGGTCGGTGGCACGCATGCACGCTCCAGACACAGAAGTGAAGCATCATGTACTAGGTATGTGATCCTGCGCAGGAGAGCCGCCTTGTTGCTGTATATGTAAGTTATACGGTCAGTAAGTGGATAAGAGAGGGTTATAACCTCTGTCAGTTTTTTTTTCACCCTCTGTGTCCCATTGCAGAGTTTTTCCATCACTTCCTGTCCCACAGACTCAACAGGAAGTGAGAGGAAACCCCGGCAAACTAAGCAAATTTCTTGGGGAATTTCTTGGTTTCTCCAGAACTAGTGTCCCCATTGGAAGATTTCCCTCTATTACTTTTCTGGGGACAACCCAAAAATTTGGGATTTTATTTTACTTTGAATGATAATGGTAAACAGGACAAATAGTGAGGGAGAATCTCCCTAACGGGGGCACAGAGAGCAATGAAAGCTGACAGGGGGTCTAATCCCTCTCCACTCTATCCAAAACTAAAAGAGAAAAAAGTTTTGCCTTTAGTTCTACTTTAATGTGACTTATTACACTCTATGGCACTCAAGTCACAAGAAAGCCACATCAAAGTAGTGCAGGAACCTTTCTTAACCACCTACTGCCCGCGCTATACCCGAATGATGGCTACAGCGTGGGCCTTAATACCCATCAGTGCCACCGATCAGTACTGCCTATCAGTGTCACCTACCAGTGTCTACTAGTGCCCATCAGTGCTTTCTATCAGTGTCACCTACCAGTGTCTACTAGTGCTCATCAGTGCTTTCTATCAGTGTCACCTACCAGTGCCGCCCATTAGTGCCGTCTTATCAGTGCCCATCTGTGCCACCTTATCAGTGCCCAGTGCTGCCTATCAGTGTCACCTATCAGTGCCCTTCAGTGCCACCCATCAGTGCCCATCAGTGCCACCTCTCGGTGCCCAGTGCTGCCTTATCAGTACCCATCTGTGCTACTTTATCAGTGGCCATCAGTGCCACCTCTCGGTGCCTATCAGTGCCGTCTTATCAGTGCCCATCTGTGCCACCTTATCAGTGCCCAGTGCCGCCTATCAGTGTCACCTATCAGTGCCCATCAGTGCCACCTTTCAGTGCCCATCAGTGCCACAATATCAGTGCCCATCAGTGTCACCTAATCAGTGCCACCCATTAGTGCCACCCATCAGTGCCCATCAGTGCAGCCTCATCAGCGCACATCAATGAAAGAGAAAAATTACCGATTTTCTAAATTTTATAACACAATGAAACGGTTTTGTTTCGTTTTTTTCAAAATTTTCATTCTTTTTTTCAGCAAAAAAATAAAAAAAAAACTCAGTAATGAATAAATATCACCAAAAGAAAGCTCTATTTGTGTGAAAAAAAATGATAAAAATTTCATTTTTGGTACAGTGTTGCATGACCGCACAATTGTCATTCAAAGTGTGAGAGCACTGAAAGCTGAAAATTGGTCTGCGCAGGAGGGGGGGGGGGGGGGGGGGGGGTGTTTAAGTGTCCGGTAAGCAAGTGGTTAAAAAAAAAAACGCTGCGACTATATAGAGGCATAGATTGGAACCGGTGCCATTGGATGGGTTTCGACCCGTCACGCAACTTTGTGTGTCACAAATCGCACTGGTGTGAACTGAGTATAGTGATCAGCAAGTTAGACGCTTGCAGAGGAGCCCCATTCTCTTGAATGGGTGACGTTTGGGCAGGAGTGGCAATGAGGGGGTATAATTCCTGCCGCACCTATGGAGCAAAGCATTTGTAGAACCCCACCCCCCCCCCCCCACCCCCTGCCTCTGCAGTTTAAGATTGGGGGGAGGGGTGGTAAAAGCGGGGCTTAACCACAGGGTTTTACAACTTCCCAACCTCAGATGTGAACAACCCCTTGTAACTCCGTGTAAAGTCGATCGGTCAGGTTGGAAAATTATCAATCATTTGGCATTCTCTCAGCAGCACTGAGATACTTTATTCATGAAGTATTACGATCAAACAGATTAGGAGATTACAAGGTGAAAACAGAGATCGATCAAAATCCTTTTCCCTGTTCGTGGCACATTTACTGAAAGGGTTGTTGGCTATAGATCGATTTTTCCTATCAAAAGAGATCTTTCGGAAAAGGAATCCACTGTTCATCACCATAATGGCCATATGTGTTTAGATTTTGTTATTAATGTACAATTCGATGAAAAAAAATTATCGAACTGGCAAGCAATCGAACAGGCAAACCGAGTCGATTCACCAGGGTGAAAAACGATCAATTGTGTTGCATCGATAGGCAGCATTGAGACGCTTTGTTGCATGAATTCGATTGATCAGATTATGAGATTGCATGCTGGAAACAGAGATGCGATTGATAACTTATGATCATATCTTCCAATGATCAATCGACTTCCCTTTGTGTGTCCCATCAGTCAAAAATGGATTGTTGACTTGCGATTTTTCTTATTTAGGAGAGATCGATCAGAAAATAAAATGATAATATATTGAAGTGTGTATGGCCACCTTAAAGCAATATACTATAGTTATTGGTGGAGTCTGCTCTGTCAACTGCAGACTAACACCCACCAACCAAGGCATTGTAATATTTGTATAACTCCTCCCAGGGGTCGGCCTGTCTGGGAACCCCCACTCCTCCAGACTAACAACCCACCCCCAAGGCATTTTAATATTTGCATAACTCCTCCCAGAAGTCAGCCTATCTAGAGACACCCACTCCTCCAGAATAACACCCACTCACCAAGGCATTTTCAATATTTGCATAACTCCTCCCAAGGGATGGCCTGTCTAGAAACAGCCACTCCTCCAGACTAACACCCACCCACCAAGGCATTTTCTCATTTGTATAACTCCTCCCAGGGGTCAGCCCATCTAGGAATGCCCACTCCTCCAGACTAACACTAACCTACCAACCAATGTTAATATTTACATAACTCCTCCCAGGGGTCAGCCCATCTAGGAACGCCCATTCCTCCAGAATAACACCTACCCACAAGGCTTTTAAGAATTTGCATAACTCCTCCCAGGGGTTGGCCTGTATAGGAACAGCCACTCCTCCAGACTAACACCCAGCCCCAAGGCATTTTAATATTTGCATAACTCCTCCCAGGGGTCAGCCAATCTCAGAACGCCCACGCCTCCAGACTAACACCCACCAACAGCCTTTAGCCTTCCTAGCTTTGCCTCTGATGCACTAGACCAGGGTTCAACATCCTCCATCAAGTAGGGATGGCCGAACGGTTCGGGCCAAACATTTGCCAGTTCGGCGGTTCTGCCGTCCCCTCTGAAATCTGTACCAGGCCCTTATCCGAGCACGCATTCCAATAAGCCCTCCCGCCCACAGACCCCCACAACCACTGGTCATGGTTGTGGGATAGAGGACCTTGTCCCCAACATGGGGACAAGGTGCTCTGGGGTGGGAGCCTCCCCTGCCCCAAAGCACCAACCCCCCTATGTTGAGGGCACGTGGCCTAGTATGGTTCGGGGGAGGGGCTCGCTCATCCCCCCCCCTTTCCTGACCTGCCAAGCTGCATGCCCGGGGGAGAACAATTTTCAATAGCCGGGTGCTGGTTTTGTATCCGCGAGTCATTTTAAATGGGATTTTACTCTTTTTTTTTCTTTACAAATGTCATTTTTGCTGCAGCAGGTTCTATACATGCTACAGATGTGCCACTTTACAGGCAGACTAAGGGGACCCTTATTTAAAGGAGTTTTTCATTTTTATGTTGCATTGTAAGCATTATTAAAATCACTGCTCCTGAAAAAAAACGATAATTGATATATGTCCCCCCAAGGCAGTACCCAGACCCCCATACCCATTTTATGGCCAATTACTTGCATAGAAGTCTTCAAAATGGATACTTTAGATTTTTCCTGTTCAGCTCCCATAGACTTCAATGGGGTTTGCCGTTCGGGTTAGAACTTTTCCCCTGTTCAGAGTTCTGCTGCGAACTGAACAGGGGGGTGTCCTGCCCAACCTTACCATCAAGGAGTCCTGCGAGGTTGTTAGGTGACCATAAATACGTCGGAATGACGGCTCAGGAGAGGACGGGTGCCCCGCATTAGGGACGGCACCGCTTTGCTTATACAGCTGGAGAAAACTCCACGTGTTTATGGTTCACTACTAACAAGGCGGACGGATGTTCAGAAAACACTGGCCAGTCAGAGCGCCCCCCTGGGACGGATCGCTGGAATTAATTTGATCAGGAAGAAAATATTCGGGTTTTTTTCCAAGGCTGAGCTGAACAAAGAAAGCCATTGAGTGATGTGCGGACCGTACTGACTTTATTCCGAGCTCTGAAAGGAAGGGAATATCGGACATTACATGCGCATGCAACAACACAGACTGGTAACTGCCATTGTATCTTCACGTTGTAGGGAAATGTCTCTGCTCTGAGCTGCTTCCAATTAAATCAGTAATAAACCACAAGGCCAACATTTATTATATTTACAATTGTTAGATGTTATGGCTGCATTAGTTTTCTTTTTTTTAGTTTTCCTTTCTTCTATTTTGGCTTCAATTTGTTAGTCTAAGGCCCCTTTCACACGATTCAGGTCCGCCTGTCAGTTTTGACGGCGGACCTGAACGAGCGCTCCATGTTAGCCTATGGAGCGACGGTTGTCAGCGGAGACATGTCCGCTGACATCCGACCCGGTCCGAACCGCTGAAAGCAGACAGATGACCCTACGTCCAGGTCCGTCGCTTGCGGATCGGGTGAGATCTGATGAAAACCGACATGCTGTCCGTTTTCATCCAATCCCTCCATGGGAGGCAGCGGCGCCTGACATGCCCCTCCCCGCTCAGTGAGCAGAGAGGGACCTGTCATCCGCCGGCTCAGCGGAGATCAATGGAGAGATCTCCCGCTGAGCCGGCGGACCGAGGCGGACTTCGTGGAAGTGGAGTCCGCCTTGTGTGAATGAGGCCTTAATCTGCCAGTACGTCTAACACTCCCGTCCCCCCAGACTGACAATGCGGCCGTCTGCTGTGCCCCCTGTGCTCCTTCATTCAGAGTGGAGGGGGGGCGCTCTAATAAAGGAGGTGTGTTACTGTCCAGATCACCAGGGGAAAACAGAGGGGGAAAAGCCAAAAGAAAAGAAAACTAAAGCAGCCGCCACATCTATTGATTGAGAAGCTGCCATAAATTTCATTTTTAGTTTTACTTTTATCTTTCATTTATTTTATTATTTTTCTTAATTATTTTTTAATTGTATGTATATTTATTTTTGTTTTATTTTATTATAATTTTACTTTTATTTTATTTTATTCTTTTTCTTCTTCTTTTTATTTGTATTTATAATTTGTGTTTTATTTTTTTTATTATCATTTTTATTTTAATTTACTTTTATTTTCATTTTATTTTATTCTTCTTATTTTTTATTTGTGTTTATATTTATAATTTTTATTTTATGATAAAAATGTTTTATATTTATTATTGTATTATAAATTTAGTTCCCGCTTCAGCCCTGGTTCACATACCCTGTTTCCCCGAAAATAAGACCTAGCGTGATTGTCAGTGATGGCTGCAATATAAGCCCTACACCCCCAAATAAGCCCTATCCTGTTTCCCCAAAATAAAGCCCTACCCTGAAAATAAGACCTACAAGGACTTTAACTGGGCTTATTTGGGGGGTAGGGCTTATATTGCAGCCATCACTGACAATCACGCTAGGTCTTATTTTCGGGGAAACAGGGTATATGCGAGCGAGAAAAAAAAACGCGACGTTTTGTTTTTTTGTTTTTTTAATTGAAAAGCCAGTGGCGTGCAAACACACCTCAAAAACTTCCACCCGGTGCCAAAAAAAAGTGCCCACACATAGAGAGTGAAATACAAAAACGGGTGTTCAGAGTCCTCCACTAGGGAAAGACCTTACCCTGATCCCCGGGGCGTTGGGCTCCAGAAAGGGACTGAGGTACTCAGACAATGGGTCCATCTGGCCGAAACCAGGCGGACCCCAGTTTACTGGAAGGTCTGCCGAAACAGACCAACCCAAGTACAAGTGGGGCTCCCCCGAAGGGAGACCCCCCAAAGGAGAGGGCAAACCAAGCCAGAAGGCCTATGTCCACCCCTTCCCAAGATTTTCAGAGTAGGCCCGAGGACCCACACCCTACTCGCCACACAGTGACAAAACGTGTATACATTACAAACCAAAAATACATAAAGGTGACAACACAGGGGTAAATAAAAGTGAGGGAAATAGTAAGATGGGAGAGTGAAAGTGACCATTGTGCGTAGTGGTGAATTGACCATGGTGCCATAAAATCAAGTGCTTACACTATACGGCACCCCTGAACTGCCACTTCAGGGGCACATTCACCACTGGCTTTTCAAAGCAACCCTGACCCACAGCCCAGACCACAGCAGCCCCCACCCCAACCAGGAAGGCCTGGAGTTCAGGAAACTTGGTGAGAGCCCTTTACCATCAGGCTCCACCTTCTTTCCGTTCCTCCTGCCTAATTATTTTCGGGAGATACTGACCACTCCCCCCCCCCCCCCCCCCGAAGGAGGAGTAAGCGTTCTCTCCCAGGAAAACTGTCTGGAGCTAGAGCTACCTCAATCTAGGCCAGAAGGCCAGGGGCCCGATCCTCCGGATCAGACCGCGTGGTTCTCCAACCCCATCAGAAGGCTTCCCTTTCGGCTACGAACCGCTCCAGGTCACCTTTACTCCAGCAGGCTTTGCATAGCAACCGCCATCCCATCACTATTTCACCATAGATCAGGGACGGAAGCAAGCGCCACCTCCTGGAAACTGATAAGAACAGATACTACACTTGATCTTAGCCAAAAGGCCGAGAAGTGATCTGCTGGTGTCAATGTTAAATTAATCCAACGCACACGTTCCTGTAGAAATGGTTGCTTATGTAAGTGGGAAGTGAAGCGACCACCAGCTTCAGGGAGAGGGAGAGAGGGGGAGAGGGGGGAGAGAGGGGAAAGAGAGGGGGAGAGAGGGGAAAGAGAGGGGGGAGAGAGGGGAAAGAGAATGGAGAGAGAGGGGAAAGAGGGGGGGGAGGGAGAGAGAATGGAGAGAGAGGGGAAAGAGAGGGGGAGAGAGAATGGAGAGAGAGGGGAAAGAGAGGGGGGAGAGAGGGGAAAGAGAGGGGGGGTGAGAGGGGGGGTGAGAGGGGGGGAGAGAGGGGGGGAGAGAGGGGGGGAGAGAGGGGGGTGAGAGGGGGGAGAGAGGGGTGAGAGAGGGGTGAGAGAGGGGAGAGGGGGGGGGGAGGAGGGAGAGAGAGAGGAGGGAGAGAGGGGGAGAGAGGGGGAGAGAGGGGGGGAGGAGGGAGAGAGAGAGGAGGGAGAGAGAGAGGGGGGGAGAGAGAGGGGGGGGAGAGGGGGGGAGAGAGAGAGGGGGGAGAGAGAGAGGGGGAGAGAGAGAGAGAGAGAGGGGAGAGGAGAGAGAGAGGGGGGAGAGGGGGGAGGGTGAGAGAGAGAGGGGGAGAGAGAGGGAGAGAGGGGGGAGGGTGAGAGAGAGAGGGGGAGAGAGGGAGAGAGAGGAAGAGAGAGGAAGAGAGAGAGGGGGGGGGAGAGAGAGAGGGGGGTGAGAGAGGGGGGGAGAGAGAGGGGTGAGAGAGGGGGAGAGAGAGGGGGGGGAGAGAGAGAAGGGGGGAGGGAGAGAGGGGGAGAGAGAGAGAGGGGGGGAGGGAGAGAGAGAGGGGGGGGGAGGGAGAGAGAGAGAGGGGGGAGGGGGAGAGAGAGAGGGGGGAGGGGGAGAGAGAGGGGGGGGAGGGGGAGAGAGAGGGGGGGAGGGGAGAGAGAGAGAGAGAGAGAGAGCGATCACGGGCACACCAAGATCTCAAAATGGGTCCAAAGCTTTATTCAGCGATCACATCATTACAGCAAATCGCCTGCCCATATGGCAGGGTGACAACACAAGAGCACAACTGGAAGACAGTTGTCATTCCATAGCAGGAAGTGCCAGAACAAGGATCTTCATGGTGGGATCACCCAATATTTTATTAAAACTGCATATTTTAAAAAAACTTTTGGCATGTTAACATTATAAGATAATTTAGTGGTCAGGTTTACATTCATGCCCATTTTCTAATATAAACTCAGGCATTGGGTAAAGCTGAACTACAGACAGAAAAAAAAACATTACATTTAAATACATTCCTGAATGGCCACAAAGGATATAAATCCTCATTGTGTGCACCAAATGCCTTTAAAAAATGCAGATATTATCTTGCAGAAGTATCCGTGACATCATCACTGTGCTGTACGTAGCCTGTGCAGAGCTTGGGCCCAGCAGGCTCCACCCACTACAGGCTGCCTGTGTCACGTCACATTCGGCTACCCATCACATTTTGCTACCCGCAGGAGTGCACATGTGCGACGCCGCCATATGCGTTCCAACACTGTTGTAAGACCACTTTGCCACAGGGCCCCTCGACGCGCTTCGGGCACGGCCTCGCTTTGCTCAGCATAATTACAATCTAACTCTATGTCCACTTGGATGGTGGGGCTTGAACCTGGACTCAGGGGTGTGGCCACAAAATTCTGCGCAGATCGCCACAGTGTTGTAACACATATGGTGGCGTCGCGCATGCGCAGTCCAGCAGGTAGCCAAATGTGATGGGTCGCCATATGTGATGCTACACCTGCATAAAACTAAATGAGGGGGCGGAGACAAGACCAGTCACCCTGCACAAGACGAGAAATACAGAGCTGTAGGAGGGGCCCTGCAGACCCCACCCTCTACAGGAGGGGTGGAGACAAGACCAGTCACTGTGCACAAGGAGAGAGAACAGAGCTGTGGGAGGGGCCCAGCGGAACCCACCCTTTACAAGAGGGGGCAGAGACCAGACCAGTCACCCTGCACAAGAAGAGAGAACAGAGCTGTGGGAGGGGCCCAGCGGAACCCACCCTCTACAAGAGGGGGCGGAGACAAGACCAGTCACCCTGCTCAAGGAGAGAGATCCAAACTGTGGGAGGGGCCCAGTAGGCCCCACCCCCCACAGGCTGCTTGCAGAAAAGGACAGGAGGGGGCGGAGACAAGACCAGTCTCACTGCACAAGGAGAGAGATCAGCAGTGACTGGTCTTTATTACAGGAAGTCTCACACTGGATTACTGCACAAATCTGGAAGAAATACACAAAGCGCACAGAGATTCAAGAAGAATACACACGATGAATGGGACTATAAATACATTTTTCTTATCCTGCTATAAATGCATGTTTATTGCAATACACACAAATATAGTAACATGTGTTAAAAATGCAGATTAGTACATAAGCGTGAAAGGGTCCCTGAGCTGGCCTTGGGTGGCGCAGACCTGGACGGTTTTCCTCCGAGTCTTTCAATGGAGTGAAACGGGCCAGAAAAGCAATCTCTGTCCTCCAGTAAAATCGCCGTAATGGAAGCCAGACTCTTGGCCGCTCGGCTCGGGGGAAGGACATGTCGACATGTGTGCTACAACATATTACAAACAGGCTGCAGGACATGCGATGAATCATTTGCTGGCCGAGACAAACGCACTTTGGGACGCGGCCACCATCACCTTCCAGAGATACTTTTCTCAGCGAAGGATAAACTCCGCAAATTCAGACAACATAAAACGCCGCCCATCATAAGGGATCGCTGAACGGAGGAGCGCGCCAAAAATTAGACGCAGATCTCTGATGCTGTTTTGAGCTCAACTCCCGGCAGATATAAAAAGACATAAATCGGTGCAGCTCTGGATTCATTAATACATCATTCAATGTATTTTTTTTTGTTTTGTAAGTATTTAAATTTGACTGGTATCAGCCTCTTGCAGTCCCCTTACAGCAGAGCTCAGACATAACAGCAAATTAAAAGCTGCCAATCAGTTGTTCTGCCGTGCAATCAGCATGCTGATAGGAGGAGAGAGTGGAGGGACAGAGAGATGAGCTCATCCAATGTACATCTTCTCTTCTCTTAATGCTAAGCAAAGGTTTTAAATTTGCCCTAAAGTGGTTGTAAACCCTTTACAACCACTTTTTGCGACAGGTAAGCCTATAATTAGGCTTACCTGTAGCTACACTGGATATCTGCTAAACCTGCAGGAGATATCCCTGTATTTGCATGTGCCGAAGTCATCGGCCCATGCGCACTGAAGCAAACGTACGTGCCGTTGCTTCAGACTGTGCCGTTACCGGCGGCTCCCGTGCGCATGCGCGGGAGTGACGTCATTGCAGCTCCGGCCAATCACATCGCCGGAGCCCGCCGGAGCCCGCGAAGTAACTCCGGGATCGATGATGGCTGCCGGAGCGGGGTACGAGAGCGGCTGCAGGGGCTTCGATCTCAGGTAAGTAATTCATAATGAGCTAGTATGCTATGCATACTAGCTTATTATGCCTTTGTCTTGCAGTGTTTTTTTTTTTTTTTTTAGGGTTTACAACCACTTTAAAGTGACGCTAAACTCTGGTTTTAATTACTTCAATACTGGGCACTTATACCCCCTTCCTGCCCAGGGCAATTTTCAGCTTTCAGCGCTGTCACACTTTGAATGACAATTGCGCGGACATGCAACACTGTACACTGTTTCTTTTGGTGGCATTTAATCACTGCAGGGTTTACCAAAAACTTTGGAAAATAAAAGTTTTTTTAAGTTTCTGTCAGTAAACTTTGTAAATAGGTCATTTTTCTCCTTCACTGATGAGGCGGCACTTATGGTCACTGATGAGGCGGCACTTATGGGCACTGATGAGGCGGCACTGGTGAGGCGGCACTTATGGGCACTGATGAGGCCGGCACTGGTGAGGCGGCACTTTTGGGCACTGAAGAGGTGGCACTGAAGGCAGCACTTATGAGTACTGATGAGGCGGCACTTATGGGCACTGATGAGGCGGAACTTATGAGCACTGATGAGGCAGCACGTATGGGCACTGATGAGGCGGCACGTATGGGCACTGATGAGGCGGCACGTATGGGGCACTGATGAGGCGGCACTTATGGGCACTGATGAGGCGGCACTTATGGGCACTGATGAGGCGGCACTTATGGGCACTGATGAGGCGGAACTTATGAGCACTGATGAGGCAGCACGTATGGGCACTGATGAGGCGGCACGTATGGGCACTGATGAGGCGGCACTTATGGGCACTGATGAGGCGGCACGTATGGGCACTGATGAGGCGGCACTTATGGGCACTGATGAGGCGGCACTTATGGGCACTGATGAGGCGGCACGTATGGGCACTGATGAGGCGGCACTTATGGGCACTGATGAGGCGGCACTTATGGGCACTGATGAGGCGGCACTTATGGGCACTGATGAGGCGGCACTTATGGGCACTGATGAGGCGGCACTTATGGGCACTGATGAGGCGGCACTTATGGGCACTGATGAGGCGGCACTTATGGGCACTGAAAGGCAGCACTGACTGGCATCACTGATTGGCACTCATAGGTGTCACTGATGGGCACTGATTGGTGTCACTGATGGGCACTGATTGGTGTCACTGGGGACACGGCACAATTGCTGGCACGCAAGAGCGGTGACACTATAGGTCAATTTAGATATGGGGGCCTCAAATGTGCCCCTGATGTCACCAAAGGGCCACATATAATATTTATTATATGCAATGATGCTAAAGACTGAAGACTTACTAGAGAAGATGGACAGAGAGTTTGCCAACACAGATGATTGGAGATCCGAGTCGTGTCGTAGGAAACTGGGGGGGCGTCAAATGCAACTGCTAGTGATTACAGCCTCTATTACAAACCAAAGCTCCCATTGCCGGCCGCTGGGTTCCGAGGGCCACACTGCAAACACCAAAGGGCCGCATGTGGCCCTCAGGCCGCAGGTTGAGCACCAGCCTTAAAACACGTGTGTTGAGGTGAGCCGGCCAGTTGGAATGCCATTGAAAATGAATATCTGCACAATGCACCGGGACAATGTGATTGCAGCCATAGATTATTCAGAAGCACTCTGATCAGCGAACTATGAAGAGTCCCTCCTGTAAATATTGGAGAAGTGGCAAACTCTAATCAGGATTAGCGATAAAACAAAACGGCAATATAACTTCCCATCAATAAAGATCTAAGAAGTGTCCACTGTAAGCAGCCATTTAACTTAAAGCTTGTCTAAAAGAAAAGCCTCTTAAGTAGATTATCCCTCTCATTGATTAGAATAGGTGCTGCATCCGCATTAAAACCTCCTGCATGCAGAACTAAATGCGAGACCCCTAAAGTAAAAAAATAAATAAATAATTCAGGAGAATCTTAGGAACCGTTCAGATATCGAGTTTGCGGGAACAAGTGTTTCTGCTCGCGATTTTTGAAAGCGCCGCTTACGTGCATTTCAGCGTGTCGCACCTACAGCAGCTTATTCACTTCAATGGGCTGTTCCATGCGTGATTGATGCCCTAAAGAAGCTCATGCTTTTTTTGGGGGGGCGACTAGCTTAGGGCAGTTTTTATAAAAAGTGCGTTTCGCCGTGTGATTCTGTCTGCGCGGCAGACTTTTTTTTTTTTTACAAGAAAAAAAAAATTTTTATTCAAGATTAAAAAAAAAAAAAAAAAAAAAAAACTAGACTTGCACCATGTTTGGGGTGCCATTAAGAATAACGGCACCCGAACTCACATTGCGCATTTTGCTGCGATTTGAAATACCGTGCTGAATCGCATCTATTTTGCCCCTGGTTCCAAACAGCCCAACGTGAATGGAGCCCCAAAACAGGAACTGAGTGTATTGCTTTAAAGGGAAAGGAAATCTTTACAATGTATTTACATGCATACAAGCGCACGGCCTTAATGCAGCTTATTGGTTGGTAGGACGCAGGCGGCCATTGACACTCGGCATCCTTCGTTGCTAGGATGCAGGCAGCTATTGCCACCTAGTGTCCTCCTTTGTGAGGAGGCAGGTGGCTACTGCCACCTAACATCCCTAGTTGCTATGACGCAAGAGGCTATTGTTGCCTAGCATCCTCTGTTGCTAGCATGCAGGCAGCTACTGTTTCCTAGGGTTCTTCCGTTGATATGATGCAGGAGGCTACTGCAGCCTGGCATCCTCCACTGCTTGAATACAGATGGCTATTGCCACCTAGCATCCTCCACTGCTTGAATACAGATGGTTATTGCCGCCTAGCATTCTCCATTGCCAAGACTTGGGGGACTATTTCCACCTAGCAACTTGTGTTGCTAGGACGCAGGCTACCGTTTCCTAGCAACCTTCATTGTTGGCACACAAGAGGTGATTGCCGCTTAGCATCCTAGGTTGCTAAGATGCAGGAGGCCACTGCCGCCTAGAGTCCTCTGTTGCCTGGATGTAGACGACAACTGCAGCCTAGTATCCTCCGTTGCTAGGATGCAAGGGGCAATTGCCACATTTAAACATTACCAAAAAACGTTTACATGTGTACAGCATATAATACTGTACAAAGGACCACAGATTTTTTCCTCTATTGCTAGGATGCAGAATGCAGGAGGCTAGCCTAGCATCCTCCATTGCTTGAGTACAGATGGCTATTGCTGCCTAGCATCCTCTGTTGCTAGGACACAGACAACCATTTCCACAAAGCATCTCCTGTTGCTAGGAAGCAGGCAACTACTGTTTCCTAGTATCCTCCTTTGCCAGCACGCAAGAGGCTATTGCCGCTTGGCATCCTTCGTTGCTAGGATGCAGGAGGCCATTGCCGCCTAGTGTCCTCTGTTGCTTGGATGTAGACGAATATTGCTGCCTAGTATCCTCCGTTGCTAGGATGCTAGGGGCAATTGCCACAAGTAAACATTACCAAAAACCGGTACAGCATACAATACGGTCTGTACAAAAGGACCACAGATTTTTCCTTTTTTCTTTTTATTAATTTTTTTTTTTTTTTTTTTTTTGCAAATTTATGCAGCTGTGTGCATGGTTTCAAAGAAAACAATACACTTGCATTCAGATCCATTAAAAAAAAGGAAACATTTACTAATAAAAAATGATGCATTTTTTTGCGTCCGTGTGCATGAGCCCAAATAATTACTATACATTTAATTACAAGTATCCCCTAAACACAGCTATATTTCAAGTAAAAAAAAAAAAAAAGAATAAAAATAGAATTAAAAAAGAAGAGTTTTTACGGGGCCACAAGGCAGCAGCAGGGTGGATAAGCTCACATATTATCCTAATGGTAGAACTTTCCGAGAAATAGTTTTAAAAACACAGATTGGTAACTCTACTCCACACCCCGGGTCCTGCCGAGCCGAAGTGCTAACCACTAACTCAGCGCGCCGCTTATTAAAACTTTGCACCCTTCTCTTGCCAGGAACCTGGAACCGGACCCCAAACAACTAATTCTGCTTAATGAATCCGTCCGTTGTAAACTTTTATAGAGGGAATTGAGGGCTGTTAGGATCCATAAAACTGCAGGCCTCCAGGAGAAGGGTCCTGGACAAGTTCCACATTAACCATTGACCATCTTCCAGAGTTCACCAAGCCATTGGATTGCGGAGGTTTTAATAAAGCTCTTACGAGGTCACATGGGGGCTTTATGAGGCCCCCCGACCCTTTCCACCATTGGGATTACCCAAACGCAAGGCCGCCTGGTGACTTATTACACAAACACAAACAGACATGACGGCAAGATAACAAACTACACTAAAAGGAACTGGGATGGCTTATTAGGGAAGGATTTACTAAGAGAGAACTGTTGCTGATGGATGGGAGCAGAGGTCAAAGGTTAGACATGGGCTAGGCTCCGTGCTATAAACATGCCATAAGGCCAAGGCCTATATAGAGCCTCGATTTCCACAATACATAAAACATGTTTACAGCATGGCAGACACCACAGGCGAGGAGGTATCTTACATGGTTACCAAGAGAAAAGACGTCCATCAAGTTTATTTCTGTCCAAAAAGACAGAAATAAACACTTTTAAGAACCTAGCATCCTCAGAAACCCTAAACCCATGGTTCATACAGAGGGAGGCAAAAGAAACTCGAAGTGTGATTCAAATTGCTCCAGTAGGGGAAAAAATACTTACTAACCCCCCACCAACAACCACGTCAAGGCAGTGGCACCTCCATGCCTTCAATAAGGGGGTGCAGGCAGAACTCCTTTACCAGGCTGATGGGCGGTATTTTCAGGTGGCTTTATGGGGCCCCATGATTTTTAATGGTGGCCCAGCCAGGGATTGTTTGCCTTGGGGTAGTGGTTCCCAAACTCAGTCCTCAAGGACCCCTAACAGGCCATGCTTTGGGAACTTTCCTTAGATAAATACTAAGCCATTGAAATTGATTTAAAGCAAGGTACAAAGAAATTCTGAAAACAGGATGTTTTGGTGGAACGTGAGGACAGAGGTTGGGAACTACTGCCCTAAGGCGATCAAACACTTCCTAGCTGGGCTGCCATTAAAAAAAAAATCAAAGAGCCCCATAAAGCTACCTGACAAAGCCCTCCATCAGCATGGTAAAGGAGTACTGCCTGCACCCCCGTATTGAAGGCATGGCAGTGGCACTGCCTTGATATCGTCATTGGTGGGCCAACCCTTGACAGAGCTTTGCAGATGGAGGCCGGCTCTGAGAAGCCCATACACAGAGTGGTCATGTGCTGCTCCTTCTCACACTCCATACTGGGAAATCCTCCACTCACAATGCCCACCTTGTCCAAGTAAAATCATGCTGACCCTCTAAGGAAGTGGTTCCCAAACTCAGTCCTCAAGGACCCCTAACAGGCCATGCTTTGGGAACTTTCCTAAGATAAATACTAAGCCATTGAAATTGATTTAAAGCAAGGTACAAAGAAATTCTGAAAACAGGATCTTTTGGCGGTACGTGAGGACAGAGGTTGGGAACTACCGCCCTAAGGCGATCAAACACTTCCTAGCTGGGCTGCCATTAAAAATCAAAGGGTCCCATAAAGCTACCTGACAAAGCCCTCCATCAGCATGGTAAAGGAGTACTGCCTGCACCCCCGTATTGAAGGCATGGCAGTGGCACTGCCTTGATATCGTCATTGGTGGGCCAACCCTTGACAGAGCTTTGCAGATGGAGGCCGGCTCTGAGAAGCCCATACACAGAGTGGTCATGTGCTGCTCCTTCTCACACTCCATACTGGGGAATCCTCCACTCACAATGCCCACCTTGTCCAAGTAAAATCATGCTGACCCTCCAAAGATGTGGTTCCCAATCTCAGTCCTCAAGGACCCCCCAACAGGCCATGATTTGGGAACTTCCCTTAGATCAGTGGTTCTCAACTCCTGTCCTCAGGACCCACTAACAGGCCAGATTTTAAGTATTACCTTGGGGAGATACAGACTAACATACTGCCATCACTGAGCAGCAAATGATATCACCTGTGATGTATTTCAGTTATCTTGCAAACCTGGCCTGTTAGTGGGTCCTGAGGACAGGAGTTGAAAACCACTGCCTTAGATAAATACTAAGCCATTGGCATTGATTTAAAAGCAAGGTACATGAAAATCCTGAAAACAGGATCTTTTGGTGGTACGTGAGGACGGAGGTTGGGAACCACTGCCCTAAGGCGAGCACACACTTCCTGACTGGGCCGCCATTAAAAATCATAGGGCCCCATAAAGCTACCCAACAAGGCCCTCCATCAGCCTGTTAAAGGAGTACTGCCTGCAGCCCCCTCTTGAAGGTGTGGCAGTGCCACTGCCTTGATATCGCTGTTGGTGGGCCAACCCTTGACAGAGCTTTGTGGATGGAGGCCAGCTCCGAGAAGCCCATACACAGTAGAGTGGTCACATGCTGCTGGGGAAACCGCCACTCACAATGTGCACCTCGTCCAAGTAAATACATAATGACCCTCCAAAGATGTGGTTCCCATTCTCAGTCCTCAAGTACCCCCAACAGGCCTTGTTTTGGGAACTTCCCTTACATAAAATACAGTAGCTGTCATAAATACTAAGCCAATAGCTCTGATTTAAAGCACTTGTGCATGGTGAAGGAAACCCCTAAGACATGACCTATTGGGGGTTCTTGAGCACCAAGGTTGGGAATCACTGCCCTATTACAATCAAACACTTCCTGGCTGGGCTGTCATTAGAAGTCCCATAAAGTCACCTGACATAACCACCATCGGCCTGGTAAAGGAGTACTGGCTGAGCCGCCACTGCCTTGATGTCACGGTTGGTGGGCACAGCGCTATGCAGATGGCAGCCAGCAAGGGTTGCCACCTCATTCCTTTAAACCCGAACACATATGAATTATTAATCTGAGGCCAATTTAATTCAGATAAGGCGCCAAGTGAGTTTAATTACCACCTTAATCAACCACAGAAACTGGGTAATTAATGTGCGTTCGGTTTTAAAGGGATGAGGTGGCAACCCTACGGCCAGCTCCGAGAACCCCATACAAAGTATGGTGCTGCTGCTGCTCCCCCTCATGCTCCATCCTGGGGAATACTCTACCCACAATGCCCACCTCAGCCGAACAACCATCTCACCTGCCAGCCTGCGCTAGAGACACCCGTACCCCCCGCCACGGCTCAAACGTGATGGGCGGCCATATTGTGCTATAATAAAGACACATTGGGGGAGATTTATTTATTAAAACGGGAGCACTTGGAATCTGTTGCAGCTGTGCATGATGGCCAATCAGCTTGTTCAATGAAGCTTTGACAATAAAACCTGGAAGCTGCACCACATTCCCCCCCCCCCCCCCCCCCATTAATACAAAATGAATGTATCCCATTTGTTGCCTATCAACCCAGCTGCAGGATATACTAACTGCTGACATCATTATTATTTTAGCTGGGAAAAAAAAAAACAGAGGGCGCGGCCCTTTCTGAGACAAAGGTGACCTTTTCATGTGCGCCTTTTTTGGAGGGTATACTAGAGGAAGTGTACACAATGGGTCAGATGTCCCCAATATTCGCCGTCCCTATAAAAAGGATATCATTGTGCTCGGTGAATAAATGGGGGACTTGCACTTTCCAACGTGTTTTGTTTAGTCCTCGGAGCCCCTTAAGGCACAGAGTGGGCCGGGGGGGAACACGTGAGAGCCGGAATGTCAGCTGTTTTCCATCAGGGTCACCTTTACCCTTTTGGTAATAGGAATACATTGCTGCCTCTTGTGTGCGGGAGATGCTTAATTAGCTGGCCAGGAAGAGAGCGGAACTTGGATTGGAGCCTTTCTCTGGGCTCTTTTTTTTTGTCCGAGAACAAGCGGGCCGCTCTCCCTTTGTCTGGCTCCCAGTTGTAAATAAGAATATCAAACACTTAAAAAAGGGACAGTCCACCTTTTGCAAAAAAGAAAAAATGTAAAAAAATTGCAGTAAATGCAGCAACAATGATCACATGATCAACATGCATTTCCTAAATGTTTGTATTGAAGTCTGCAGATCACAAACCTCCCAACATTTTGAGATGGGAATGAGGGGCACCTATCAGCAAAAGTATGCAGGAATAGAACACACCTCCTTGCCACGCCCCCTTAAAGGAGAATTGTACAAAAAAAAACAAGATTGGTTGGCCCACAAGTGTTTTTTTTTTACCACTACTATTCCTTTATATTGGCTTTTGGAATTTACAAATGCAGCAATTTAGAAATCAGATGAAAGGTTTAGCGCTGGAAAACACTTTTTGATAGATAAATAGTGCATTTTATATACAACTATATAGATAAGACCAAAATGAGGGACAAATGAGGAGGAAAGAGGGACAGAGGGACATTGCTCCAAATCAGGGACAGTCCCTCGAAATCAGGGACAGTTGGGAGCTATGAGATCACCGAGTCACATTGCAGTACACAGGCTTTATACCTGAGAATGGGCAGCTATGGATGCAAATATTTAATAGATGCAAATTGATCCGGATATCATTGTTGCTGCCTTTTTTACAGGCTTTTGCTGAAACAAATGGGGCTCATGAGCCACTAGATTATTTCACTTTTGTTCCCTATTGATGAAGGTGTTCTGTTCCCCCGGGGACAAGGTACATGTAGGACTTGGTCCTATCCTCCTAGGTGCTGTCCAAGCCTAGGTGTGAGGACAGGCAGGGGAACCCCTGCTCCCTACACAGCCATCCGACAACCAGGGGCGGGCAGAAGGGGCAGCTGCCCTGGGTGAAGCGTGTATTGTAGGGAAGTGGGCGATGCAAGTTCCTTCTACTATAAAGGCTGATAGGAGTAGTGACTGGGAGTGACAAGGAGAGGAGGAGAGAGAGCCGGGAGGAGGTGCAGGCTGTGCTCTCCTCTCCTCCTCCTCCTCCTCATAAGCTCGTAGATAATAAAGGGGGGTGCAATTTAGCATCTTTGCCCTGGATGATCTTGTCCCGGCACTGCTGACAACACAGCTAGCAAGGAGATGACTGCTTTGACAGATGACGCTTTACTACATCTCCACTGGATCATTTCTCTTTTCATAAAGAAGAAGTCTCACTTTCATTCTGTCTAGGTGCGGTCTAAGGCTGGCCATACACGGGTCGAATGTGGAAAGAATTCTCTTTTGAAAATCAGAAAATTTGCACGGTTTTGTGATCCGATGGCGCCACCATTGATTTCGAAAATTCGGCCAACCAAGCCTTCAATTTCACCTCCACGTTGCTACAGAAAAGAATTTGTCGCCGGGAATCGTCTTTTCTTTCCGGGAATTTTCTTTTCTTGCACACGCGCATTTCTTTTTTCAATTACTATCCTCGCACGATTCTCCCATCATTGATTAGAAAGTCGTTCGTTCTTCAAAAAATTTCCAACGCGTCCGATTACTCAAATTTGATGGCCGCGCGAAAATCGGCTGTTGCTGCTTCCCCACTAATGGTGCGAAATACGAACGAAAATTCTTAGATAAGATTTTCGAAAGAAAATTCTTTTGAAATTCAAACCCGTGTATGGCCTGCCTAAGGCTAGCTGTGAGGTCACACGGGGGGGCACCCCCGCTCCCTCCACGGCTATCCGACAACGCAGCTAGCAAGGAGATGACACACTACACTTTTCTCCATCTCTAAGTACTTGACCGCCTGCTTGGAACTATTTGGCTGACAAGCCCCTCTCCCCCCCCGTCCTTTCTTGTGTGATGGAAGTCTCGGGCAAGGTCTGATGTTGGGGAGATAGGGGATCATACCCCCACATCCCCTGTACAGCCCTGAGGAAGAGGACTAAGCAATTACCCCAAAACGTGGTGGGTGTATTAGAGTGTGTGTTCCTATTGGGGACGGTTATGTCATCTATATGAGCATTCTATGCAACACATATACATACCTCCCAACATTTTGAGATGGGAATGAGGGACACCTACTAACAAATGTATGTAGGCATAGGACACGCCCCCTGCCACACCCCCTTAAAGGAGAATTAACCCAAAAAAACGGCTAATTAAATCCACAAGGTCTTTTTATACCACTACTATTTCTTTATATTGGCTTTTTAAAACGTACAAATGCAGCAATTTAGGAATTGGATGAAATGTTTAGCGCTGGGAAACACTTTTCGAAAGATAAAGTGCATTTTATATACAACTATATAGATCAGACCAAAATGAGGGACAAATGAGGAGGAAAGAGGGACAGAGGGACATTGCTCCATATCAGAGACAGTTGGGAGCTATGCGTGTATTCTCCATATTCTGTTTGTTGAGGGTATCAACAGTACGTTGTACAATGTGAACATAAGCAAGCAGCTGATAAGTTTTTATTGTGATTTTGTATAATAAAGTTTTGTTACATTTTAATACATACAATATATCACAAAAGTAAGTACACCCCTCACATTTTTGTAAGTATTTTCTTCTATCTCTTCATGTGACAACACTGAAGAAATGACACTTTGCTACAATGTAAAGTAGTGAGTGTACAGCTTGTATAACAGTGTAAATTTGCTGTCCCCTCAAAATAACTTGCTTTTAGGCCAAAAAATTCCATTTTGGTCTCATCTGACCAGAGCACCTTCTTCCACATGTTTGCTGTGTCCCCCACATGGCTTCTCGCAAACTGCAAACAGGACTTCTTATGACTTTCTTTCACCAATGACTTTCTTCTTGTCACTCTTCCATAAAGGTCAGATTTGTGGAGAACACGACTAATAGTTGTCCTGTGGACAGATTCTCCCACCTGAGCTGTGGATCTCTGCAGCTCCTCCAGAGTTACCATGGACCTCTTGGCTGCTTCTCTGATGAATGTTCTCCTTGCCCGGCCGGTCAGTTTAGGTGGACGGCCATGTCTTGGTAGGTTTGCAGTTGTTCCATGCTCTTTCCATTTTCGGATGATGGATTGAACAGAGCTCCGTGAGATGTTCAAAGCTTGGGATATTTTTTTTTATAACCTAACCCTGCTTTATACTTCTCCACAACTTTATCCCTGACCTGTCTGGTGTGTTCCTTGGCCTTCATGATGCTGTTTGTTCACTAATGCTGGCCATACACTATATGAAAAATCGGCCCGAACCCATTTTCGAAAACTGAACATTCGGCCGTGAGCGCAAACAATAGTGCCATCATTTAATGACTGATAAATCGTTCAGTGGACATAAATGAATGCATTTTTATGTTCGTTTCTTTTACATATACCTAGGGCAGACAGTTTGGACAGGAAACACATTAAGGGCCCTTTCACACTGGTGCGGGGTCGGCGGTAAAGCGCCGCTATTGTAAGCAGCGCTTTACCGTCGGTATGCAGCCGCTAGCGGGGGCGGTTTTTCCCCCCTGCTAGTGGCCGAGAAAGGGTTAAAACCACCGCAAAGCGCCTCTGCAGAGGCGCTTTGCCGGCGGTATAGCCGCGCCGTCCCATTGATTTCAATGGGCAGGAGCGGTATACACTCCGCTCCTTTACCGCTCCGAAGATGCTGCTAGCAGGACTTTTTTTCCCGTCCTGCTAGCGCACCGCTCCAGTGTGAAAGCCCTCGGGGCTTTCACACTGGAATTAAAGCAGCGGCACTTTCGGGTCGGTTTGCAGGCGCTATTAGCGCAATAGCGCCTGCAAACCGCCCCAGTGTGAAAGGACCCTAACCTTTCAATTTTTTTAGCTGCCCCTGAACTCATCCAAATGTTATCTTATGTGTATATGCACATAAGGTTAATTTATTGTCATTTTTAGGCAGTTGCGTTTAGAGGCTTTTCTTTGAAGGCAAAAAAATGAGTTCGGACGCCAAAGTTTCTGACGTTTCAGACGCCAAACGCGGCTAAAAGCATTACTGGGCATTTAGCCGCGTTTTTAAAAAGGTGCCCTATTTTTTTTTACATTACAAAACTCAAAAATGATAGCAAAAACCACAAAAAAATTTTTTTTTAAAAACTTGTAATTGCTTGCAATGCTTCATAGACCATGTATATACCCCTAATGAGCCCATGACCCAATCCAATACACCACTAGCATTGCTGTCAGCCAAAGTAGAATTGGAATTTGACCTATATGTTGTTAGATTTGAATCAGATGAACTCTGGTCCTCACACACGCAATGTCCGACGTCTTTCCAGCCTCATCAACAGCAACGTAAGAAACGTTTCCTCCCATAGGCTCATTATGGGATCCATAGTAAAAGCACCGGGAATTGAGGTAGATACAAGGACACTGCTACTCCCTCTGGTCTCACAGAATGGCTGAAATAATTCAATAATACTGTTATTTGTGCTGTGGGAGGGTCTTATAATGCTATCTTAAAACCCCTTTAAGACCGAGCCCCTTTTTCAGACTCGGTGTTTACAAGTTAAAAACACTTTTTTTGCTAGAAAATGACTTGGAACCCCCAAACACTATACATTTTTTTTCTAACACCCTAGAGAATAAAATGGCGATCATTGCAATACTTTTTGTCGCACCGTATTTGCGCAGCGGTCTTACAAGCCCACTTTTTTGGGAACAAAAAATTCGCTTTTTTGAATAAAAAAATAAGACAAAAGTAAAGTTAGCCCAATTTTTTTTTTATATTGTGAAAGATAATGTTACGCCGAGTAAATTGATACCCAACATGTCACGCTTCAAAATTGCGCCCGCTCGTGGAATGGCGTCAAACTTATACAAATCTCCATAGGCGACGTTTAAAAAAAATTCTACAGGTTGCATGTTTTTGAGTTACAGAGGAGGTCTAGGGCTAGAATTATTGCTCTCGCTCTACCGATCGCGGAGATACCACACATGTGTGGTTTGACCATCGTTTTCATATGCACGCGCTTCTCACGTATGCGTTCGCTTCTGCGCGCAAGCTTGTCGGGACGGGGCGCTTTAAAATATTTTTTTTTCTTATTTTATTTATTTTTACACTGTTTTTTTTTTTAACAAAATTATTTGGGTCACTTTTATTCTTATTACAATGAATGTAAACATCCCTTGTAATAGAAAAAAGCATGACAGGTCCTCTTAAATATGAGATCTGGGGTCAAAAAGACTTCAGATCTCATATTTACACTAAAATGCAATAAAAGAAGAAGAAAAAAAAAAAAAAATTTTGCCATTTGAAAAAAATGACAACAGAAAAATGTGCCTTTAAGACGTATGGGTGGAAGTGATGTTTTGACGTCGTTTCCGCCCCTGCTACGGTATGGAGACGGGTGGGGGGGGCCATCTTAGCCTCACTCGTCTCCATACCCAGCCTCGGACAGGTCCCTGCCGACAGCTCCGATAAGCGACGGAGGGCACGGGAGAGCGGCAGGAGGGGGGGGGCCTCTCCCGCCGCCGATAAACGGTGATCTTGCGGCGAATCCGCAGCAGCGACCACCATTATCGTTAACCGAACCACCGCCTGAAGAGATGGATACCTCGGTTGTGACAGCAGCTGCTGCCAATACCGAGATATCCCTCTTCAAAGTCAGAAAGTATATAGTCATGCGGCAGTCGGTAAGTAGTTAAATAAATGCTCCTAGACGCGAACGCGGCGAAACGCAACTAAACGCCGCATGCAAACGCGGCTAAACGGGCGTTTTTAAATTGTTCAGAAGAGGTTGCTTCAGCGTCCCGTGTACATTAGGCCTTAACGGTGACAATACCTGGGGAGCGCAGGGCCCCGGCCCAGGGCACGCAGGGAAATTTGTACGACCCGGCAGATTTAGGCGGTAATTAGGGCAGTCACTCAGAACTAAGTGTCTGCTTAGAGCAGCAGGGTGGCTCTATTCACAGAGCCGGAGCAGGCAGGGGTGACTCTCTCTATTAAATCCACCGCCATCATTGTGCTGCAACATTTAAAAAAAAAAAAAACAGCCTTTCCTGTTGGGTCCCCCCTACTGCAAAAAAATGTTTATGGGGGTCAGGCGGAGAGGGGGGGAGGTTCCTGCGGCAGACACAACACCTAATGAAGCATGCTTTATAGAGGGGAAAACATGTGTTTCTGATAAAAAATCTTGAAAGGAAATGCTATCGATTTCAGGCGCTCCTCCCCGGCCCTTTGTGTCACCGGGCCGATTTCAGGCCTTTTTGTACCAGTAAGGAACTAGATAAAGGGTTTAGTGTTCGTTCACACAGCTGGGTGCCTCGGGGCTCATTCACATAACGCTCACAGCGGTGTACGTTGTAACTGCATGCTGCAAAGCCTTCTTAAAATACATTGCAGTGTTTGCTTTTTTTTTTTTTTTTTATACCCAACTTTACAAAAATGCAACATGTTTATTTTTTTCAACCCTGCTCAATGCAGTTGATGTGAAGGAGTGTTTAAAGGCAGGACACACTACTGCGCAAAGGGCTCATTTATACCCACTGCAATGGACAGCGTTGCCCAATGCAATGCAATCTGGGGTGCAGAGAAAAAAAAAAAGGACATGTTGCATTTTTGCAAACTGCTAAGCATTTTAATTTGCTCAGAAATTCTTTGAACCAGTATTATAATGACCCTTGTAGCCTTTTAGAAAGCTGCCTTCTTCTGACCCTTTAAATTTGAGTCTGATGCTCCAACACTTTAACTTCCTGCAGCAGACTGAGGACTTCATCTCAGCCTAGAAAAAGTCACTAAATGATGACCTGATCCTAGCCTAGGCAAAGACACTGAACAGTGACCTCATCTCAGCCTAGGCAAAGTCACTGAATGAGGACCTCATCTCAGCTTAGGAATAGTCACTAAATGATGACCTCATCTCAGCCTAGGCAAAGCCACTGACAGATTACCACCTCTCAGCCTAGGCAAAGCCACTGACGGGTGACCTCATCTCACCCTAGCAAAGTCACTGAATGATGACCTCATCTCAACCTAGGCGAAGCCACTGACAGGTGACCTCATCTCAGTCTAGGCAAAGTCATTGACTGATGACTTCATCTCAACCTAGGCAAAGCCACTGATGGATAACCTCATCTCAGCCTAGGCAAAGTCACTGAATGATGACCTCACCTTCATCTCAGCAAAGCTATTGACAGTTTACTTCATCTCAGCCTAGGCAAAACCACTGACGGATGACCTCATCTCAGCCTAGACAAAGCCACTGATGGGTGACCTCATCTCAGCCTAGGCAAAGCCACTGACGGGTGACCTCATCTCAGCCTAGGCAAAGCCACTGACGGGTGACCTCATCTCAGCCTAAGCAAAGTCATTGACTAATGACCTCATCTCAGCCTATGCAAAGCTACTGACGGGTGACTTTATCTCAGCCTAGCCAAAGTCACTGAATGATGACCTCATCTCAGCCTAGGCAAAGCCACTAACGAGTGACCTCATCCCAGCCTAGGCAAAGTCACTGAATGATGACCTCACCTTCATCTCGGCAAAGCTATTGTTGGTTTACTTCATCTCAGCCTAGGCAAAGCCACTGATGGATAACCTCATCTCAGCCTAGGGAAAGCCATTGAATGATGACCTCATCTCAGCCTAGGAAAAGTCACTGAATGATGACCTCATCTCAGCCCAGGCAAAGCCACTGACAGGTGACCTCATCTCAGTCTAGGCAAAGTCATTGACTGATGACTTCATCTCAACCTAGGCAAAGCCACTGATGGATAACCTCATCTCAGCCTAGGCAAAGTCACTGAATGATGACCTCACCTTCATCTCAGCAAAGCTATTGACAGTTTACTTCATCTCAGCCTAGGCAAAACCACTGACGGATGACCTCATCTCAGCCTAGGCAAAACCACTTACGGGTGACCTCATCTCAGCCTAGGCAAAGCCACTGACGGTGACCTCATCTCAGCCTAGGCAAAGCCACTGACGGTGACCTCATCTCAGCCTAGGCAAAGCCACTGACTGATGACTCAATGCCTTTTTTATTTGAAAAAATGGCAAAGTTTTCTTATTCACGCAGACTTGTAAAGTTACTAAAAAGTCCATGGTAAACACACACAAATGATTCATACATTTCTTTTTAAATGGATAGTCTGAAAAACACTCCTCCGCCTACTTCCACAAAAAATGAATGACATTTTCAGAACTAGATGATCCAGAAAGAGGAAGAAAAAACATTCTATCATGAGGTCTAATTTGATGGAAGGGTAAAAAAAAAATTCCTTCCTGCCCAGCAGTAGATCCCGGGGCGTCCTATCACTCATCCCTATGAACATGAACGCAACACTGTGCAGTCAATGTGCAGCTTGAATTGGGTTTTACAAATACAGATCAACGGTACAAATCACCTTCCTCTAGGTAAAGCATTTTTCCAAATGCAAGAACAACAAAAAAAAAATCTGCCTGCAGAAGCACAGGGACCCAGTGATGACATCAAGTCTAAAATAAGGCAGGCAATGAAAATACAAAGGTTTCAAAAAAAATTTAAAAATTAAATAAAAAATCGACATGTTGATGAGCTAATATAAGTAAACTATACAAAAAAATTACCTTGGCTTTGTCCCTGACATTAAAAAGTAAGTACTTCCATCACCATCCTATAATAGGTACAGTAAAACCTTGGTTTGAGTGTAACTTGGTTTGAGAGCGTTTTGCAAGACAAGCAAAATTTTTAAATACATTTTGACTTTATACAAGCGATGTCTTGATATACAAGTAGCGTCACGTCACAACTGAGTATAAAAGAGAAGAGAGGCGCCTCTAAGTGTAGCAATATGGTTACATTTAATGAAGGTACAACATTTAGCAACATATTGCTACACTTAGAGGCGCCTCTCTTCTCTTTTATACTCTGGAGCTCCTGCTGGATTTTGCTTCTAATCCCCTTGTGGAGGCTTCCATTTGTAGATGGACATTTTATGGTTGCACAACCTTGTCACATTGCTTTAATCTTTTTATATGGACTATAAACTGAAGGACTTATGAATAAACGGTTGTGGAACGAATCATTTGAGTTTCCATTATTTCTTATGGGGAAATTCGCTTTGATATACAAGTGCTTTGAATTACAAGCATGTTTCCGGAACAAATTCTGCTCGCAGTCCAAGGTTTTACTGTATAGGTTACCCGTCCACAATGGCTGCCTTTGCACAAGACAGACTTTTTTCCTATTGGTCGGCACAATACGGCTGACGGTTTTGTCGTGTCTCTGAAGATGATGGGTCCTTCACATCTTCGCAGACAATTCCATCTGCCAGGACGGCGAGATTAATGCGCGGATCGCAGCGCTGGGTAAATCCCATTCAGCTGACAATAACTCACCCGGTTACAACATCCAGAGGACGCCGAGCACTTTGCCTTAATTAAATTGGAGGGGAATACAAGCAAAGGGAGGAGGAGGGGGGGGGATAAAAGGTAATAAAGTTAATATTGAGGCTTCGTTAACCCTTCACGTGCCGAAAATAAAGGCTGCAAAAATACAACGGCGGCTTTGAGGAACTGAGATTAAAGTAAATCCAAAAGAACAAAAATGTCATATGTTACAAAATGACTATTTATTGATGACCCGAGATGAAACTTAAAAACTTTCACATTATACAAAAAAAATAAAAAATTGGGCTAACTTTACTGGTTGTTTTTTTTTTTTTTTTAATTCATTAAAGTAATTTTTTCCAAAAAAATAGCATTTGAAAGACAGCTGCGCAAATACAGTGTGACATAAAATATTGCAACAACCATCATTTTATTCTCTAGGGTTTCTACTAAAAAATATATATAATGTTTGAAGGTTCTAAGTAATTTTCTAGCAAAAAAAAAAAATGATTTTAACTTGAAACCAACAAATGTCAGAAAAAGGTTTAGTGTTTAAGTGGTTAAACTTCCCTCATTTACACACCAAAGTTTATTCCTTTGACAAATTGTTACAATGTTTATACTTAAGTTCCACTGTTAAAGAATGTTGCAATTCTTGGCTGACTGCCCGTTTTTTTTTTTCTTCCTTTCTTTTGACAGCTGTGGCTTCAGAAGAGCAGAGAGAATTCTTTGCATAGCAAGAATCGTGATACACCTTTGTCAAGATCGCAACAGGGAAAAAAAATCGTGATAATGATTCTTGACGATTAATCGTGCAGCTCTAACCCGATGGGTTCGGTTTGGGGGCGAGTTTGGCAAACGCTACTAGTGTTTGGGTGGCAAATCTGAACCACAATGAAGTCAATGGGAGACGAATGTTATAAATGAGCAATGAGCATATTCTAGGCAAGAGGTGGTCAAACAAATGGCATTGGGTGTGGGGGATGGGGGGGGGGGGGTGGGTGCAGGGCGCTGCCATTGGGTAACATGGACCAAAGCAAATAAAATAAATGTATTTTTTTGTCTCTACTTTTCTTAAATGAAAAAAAAGAAAAAAAAACTAATGGAGAAGAAAAATTCCATTGGTTGGGGAAGCAGCAATTTTAATAATGCTTAAAGTGATACACTAAAAATGCAAATTTCCTTTAACCCTTTTGCTGCCAGTCATTTTTGCATTTTGTTTTTTTTTTTTTTTGCACAAGGGTTTTTTAAAAGTGAGGCCTGAAGATTGCATAAAATCCCCAAAACATGATATATTTTCTGAAAGCAGAGACTTTAGAGAATAAAATAGTGGTAGTTACATTTTTTTTTTATGTTACACGATATTACCGCACAGGTCTAGGAAATGCGAAATTTTAGTAAAAAAAAAAAAAAGATACACAAGTTAACTTTAGGGCACACAAACGCAATAAGTTACCCAATTGTTTGGTAAAAAAAACCAAAGATGAGCTTGCACCGAGTAAATAGATACCCAACATGTCAAACCTTCAGGCTGGGTTCACACCATCGCCGCAGGGGGTCTGGTGCATCCTGGTTCACTGTTTCAGGTCCGATTTCAGCCCGAATTTTTGGCTGAATTCGGATCTGAAAACGGACCAAAAGACGCACAGGGCTCCTTAGAAAGCCTGTCAAAATCTCCTGCTATTGCGAATTGGATGCGCTGGAACCCGCATCCAATTCGCAATGGTGTGAACACAGCCTAAAAGAGAAGTATGGGTTTGGGCTTTTTTGTAGATTCATACTTACCTAGGTGGATGCAGCATCTGCCCTTTGCCGGCTGTAACACTGAGAACCGAGTGATCAAACACCGCCGATCGCTCGGGTTTTCGGAGCTCCCTGAGCAGAGAGCTGCTGACTGTCAAGTCAGCGGCTCTCCACTCTGCTCCCTCCTCACTCTCTGAAGCGCTGGGCTGTGGAAGGGGCGGGGAGCGGTCGGTGAAGGCACATAGCGGCTCCTCGGTGGATCCCAAACATATGGTCTCGATCTTTTCCAAGCCTGGACCGGCTCTGTGACGTCAGCTGACAGCAGGCTTCAGCCCGCTGTCTGCTGAAAACATGTCACAGGAGTGCAGAATGAATAGCACTCCTGTGATCCACAAGGGAAGTGCAGCCAAAGGAACTTTCCCCGTACTTCTCCTTTAAATTTGTGTGCGCCCGTGAAATTGCGACAAACTTCGGTGCCCAATATTTTCCATAGGCGATGCTTTAAAAGCCCTCTACAGGCCATCAGTTTAGCATTACGGAGGAGGTCTGGTGCTAGAATTATTGCTCTCACTCCGGCGTGTACGGCGATATGTAACGTGTATCACAATCAACGTTTTCATGAGTAGGCTCCCCCAACAGGTGCGTTTGTGTTTGTACGTGTGTATATTGGGGGGGGGGGGGGGCTTAAAAATGGTTTAGGGGGGTGGGGAATTTATATATTTGGGTGTTCCTTCAATTTTTTTTTACCTTTTTTTTTTTTTTCATCACATAGGGGACAAAAAGTCCCCTAAATGATAGTATTTTGATGACAGTTTCTCATTAATGACCCCCAATGTCTCCCCTGTGCTCCACCTAATGTAATGCAATGCAGTAGACATGTGCACTGCCGAAAATTTCGTTCATTCTCATTTCATTCATTTTTTTTCGGGTCATTCGTTATGATCACAATTCAAAAATTTGTAAATTTGAAAATTCACAAATTTGAAACGAAAATTCGCAAATTTGAAACGAAAATTCATAAATTTGTAAAATGTGAAAATTTGAAAATCCGAAAATAAAAAAGAAAATCTGAAAATTCGAAAGAATAACTAACCAGTAATAACGAGCGATTAAATTATAGGTATTGGAATTTCCTTTCAAATTTGGCGGTTAACGAACGTAACGGATACAAATTTTTCCCAAAGTTACACATTATCCAAAATGGCGAATGCCGCATCTAAACAAAATGGAACGGAACTAATAATAAATAATAATAACAATGATAACGTTTTATTTATTATTAATTTGTTACATTCCATTCGTTTAGATGCGGCATTCGTTATTTCAGATAATTTGTAGCTTCGGATAAATTCGTATTTGTTACGTTCACTAACAGCCAAATTTGAAAGGAAATTCCAATACCTATAATTAGATAGTTAGTAATAGTTAAGTTATTATTAGTTATTATTTCACATTTTCGCATTTTTGAATTCATGAATATTCAGAAAAATTAGTTAAACGGGTTTATGTTAATTTCGGATAATTCCGTATTAACTGATTTGTCGAAATTCATTAAAAAAACACATTTGGAACGAAAGGAATTACACGTCTACAATGCAGATCAGGGAAACAGATAGGAGGGGGAGGTGTTCTGTAGTCCTTACATCGTTGACAACACTGTTATCCTATAAACATGATGGGCGAGTGTTGTCGCCCTCAGACAGGAAGGGTGTTTAAAAACATAGCTGTCAAGACTACAACTGGGTGCGGGTGGCAAACGTCAGTCCAATACACCACAAGTCACACCAGGCCAGGAGAGGAAAAAAAAAGCCGGCAGCATTCGGTAGGATTCCATGTTGTCTGGATCAATAAAGTTGTCAATGTTCAATCCTATGGAGCAACACCGGCTTGCTTTTCTCCTGGACAGGAAGTGTGTTACTGGCAGGATCACCAGGTGAAAATAAAAGAGGGAAAAAAAAGGAAACAAATGCAGCCAATACATTTAAGATCTGTTAGGCTGCAATATATTAAATGTTTTGTTCATTGGTTTAGATACACTTTAAGAGTAACTCCACTTTTGTTCAGAAAAAAAAACCTCCCCTCTGGGTGAACTATGTACATTGCAGGGATTGTAACAAACTTTGTTGCAGATTCCGACCTTTTGTTATTCTGAAGAAATAGCTGTTTGTTTGTCTGTGTGTAAATGTAAACGGGAGTGACTTTATAATTATAAAATCAGCTGCTGCACCTGCAGGGCTCTAATGAAGAAAGTGACAGGGTCTGCATCCCTTTAGAAGTGATTTCCCTTTAGGAGTATCTCACACATTTTTGTTGCAGGGGATGCCCAAAATCTGACTTGTATCTTAGCGCAGACTTCTGGGAAAATCAGTCAGCCAATCACACAAGCAGGAAATTACATTTCTGGGGGGGGGGGGGGGGGGGCGCTCTGTATACCATCTGTGTACAGAACGCCTCCAAGCAGCCAGATTGTATTTTACAGAAAATGACAGCGGCTACAGATTGAAAAGGGAAGGCCATTTTTAATAACATTCAATTACAATATGGCTTGTGTATGAATTGTATATGATATACAGTAAAACCTCGGATTGCGAGTGACACGGTTTACGAGCGTTTCGTAGTACGAGTTTTTTTTTTTTTTAAATCCTCACTCGGTTTGCGAGCGTTGACTCGCAAGACGAGCAGGATTCAAGCCTCTAGGGTGCGCAGTACCGCATTTGGCCAGAGGTGCCGGGGCGCTGGTGACGCTCGGAGATACTCGCAGCCCCTCCGAGCGTTTCCGGCGCCCCCCCATCTCTGGCCACATGCGGTACTGCATACACTAGCACAGATTACCTGAGTTTCCATTGATTCCTATGGGGAAACTCACTTTGATATACGAGTGCTTTGGATTACAAGCATTCTTTTGGAACGGATTATGCTCGTAATCCAATGTACTACTGTATATTATTTCTTTTATGTTGCCATTTTTTTCCCCCGCGAAAGTGGAGTTGCCCTTTAACACACGTTGACTGAACTTTTCTGTTGGTCGGAGTATTCCTTTAAGCCTTACAGCCTAAAATAAAAAACACGTGGAACACGCGCCGGAGCGACCCCCCGACAGCAACATAAACAGACGGGGCCGCCCCGGGGATTTCAGCCGGGGAAACGATAACTGCTAATGAGGCCCCATCCAAGGGACTATAAAAGCTCCAATCAGTAGGTATTACAGGCGCAGCACAGATGGCCGGCGCCAGGTGGATGCGGAAATCATTAGTCGTCGCCCCCCCCGACTACCACAAATCGAAGGTGGAAATCATAACGTCACCAAGTTTTTATTCGCCTGATACCATAAACTCAATGGCGCCTACGACGGGGGGTCACCTTACCCCCATGATCCAGTGATAAAGTGAAAAAGTCAAATGTTCATTCAGTTGAACTCTGGGATAAGTAAATATCTTCTAAATCCATTCATCACGTGTATTCTTCTTCAATCTCCGTGTGATTTGTGTATTTCTTTCAGATCTGTGCAGTAATCCAGTGTGAGACTTCCTGCAATAAAGACCGATCACTGCTGCTCTCCATCCTTGTGTAGGGTGACTGGTCTGGTCTCCGCCCCCTCCTGTAGTTTCCTGCAGGCAGCCTGTAGTGGGTGGAGCCTGCTGGACCCCTCCCACAGCTCTGCTCTCTACCTCTCCTTGTGCAGGGTGACTGGTCTTATCTCCACCCCCTTTTGTAGATTTCTATAGGCATCCTGTAGTGGGTGGAGCCTGCTGGGCCCCTCCCACAGCTTTGCCTTCTGCACAGGCTACATACAGGGGTCACCGCTACTTTTACAAGGTAATATCTGCATTTGCAAACGTGTTTGGTGCACGCAAAGTGGATTTAGATTGGGTGTGGAGAAACATATTTAAATGGAAGTTTTTGTGCATGGAGTTCAGCTTTAAGGCTGGCTATATCCACCGTGTGTTTGCAGTTACAACAATGCACAGCCCTAAGTCACTTAGAAAAGCTGTCCCAGGCTCCGGGTGAAACCGAATGCGGAACTGCTAATAATAAATACTAAACACGCTCATTGTTTTAAAGTCAAAAAGTCACCTCTAGGTTCTTCACTTCAGATTCCAGAAAGACCGACACGTGTGTCATGGGTGGGGGTGGGGGGTGGGGGGTGCTTCCTAAACTTGTGTAATTTCCTAGCAAAGGGGGTTCCCAGATCACCAGCACTGGTGAGGACTGAGACACTACAGCAATGCCTGGATGGAAAATATAAAGAAAACTTCACCCCAAAAAACTATTTGTTTGTAACTGGCTCCAGCCCCCTTCCCTCTCCTACAAATGTTTTTTTTTTTTTTTACCGGGCAGAGCCCTTCGGCACACTACGCTTGCGCCGGTGGCCCATATCAAAGATGGCGGCACTAGTAAAGAGGGGGGTCGGGGCCAACTGTAAGGGGACTGAAGTCCCTCTTTAAAGTGGAACTTTACTCTCTCAATCAACATTGACTATTTTTATTCCTGCCAGCATTAGTAAATAGATAGGAAGGTATATTATATTTACTTGTTTTAGACTTTTTTTTTTTATTTTACATTTCTTCAGTCATTTACTTGTTTCTGGACTAAGCGAAAGACATTCTACATCCCAGGAGTCTTTAGGAGGGGAGGGGAAGAGAGGAGGAGGGGCTTTCTGTCAGGGTTGGGCTCAGCCCTTCCTTCTCTGAGCTGGCCGCTCAGCTGTCGTCTAATTGCCAGCTCCTATCTCTCTTCACAGTTACTCAGCTGTTGATGATATCCTGCTCGTCAGTCCTGCCTACTTAAGCTGTCCAGTCCAGAGGAGCTCTGCCTTCGCCTTGGTCAACATCACCGAAACTCCTGCGGTCCTGTTCAAGACTTGCTGTGCTGACATCCCTTCTGGCTCCAGATCCTGCTTGCTGTTCCACTACAATGATCCCTGACTTCTGGCTTGGCTGACTATCCGTTCCAGTTTCTGAACTTTGGCTATGTTTTGACTATGTTTGTTCTTTTTTACTTTTTATTATTAAACAAGTGTGATTTAACAGTACTTCTGTCTCGGCCTGATTTCATGGTTTCTGACACTTTCCGACACTAAGCACGCCCTCCTGCCAACATGCCTGAGCTAAGGGCAGACAAATTTCAGGAAGTGAATGCTACATGAATCAACTGCCCTTACTCAAGATGGCCGCAGCTAGAAATGCCAGGGGAGTTGTGAAAGACCCAACCAGGACAGGGGCTTTTGGAGAGGACTGCGGGGTGCCCTCTTGCCTACTGACTATGGTCCCTGGCTTTTAAGGGAGCACTACCTCTTTGGGAGATGTGTGCCTGGGGGACCGTTGGAGTAATGTTACTTTGGATTCAAGTCCATGTCCCCCCAAAACACACAGACTCTGGGAACTAAAGGAACCATACACATATTTGGGGTCTCTAGGTCAGCGATGACTGCTTCATACTATGAGACTCAAAGCAGATGTTAATATGATCAGCTCAAAGCAACCCGATTCTGGGGTTTCCGTATATCCTCTGTTTAAGGTGTTGTGTTTATGAGGTGTGTCTCTCCCATTGTGTGCCTCCTAGGTGTGCATTCCCAATGTTCATTGAGTTAATTGAGTCACCTATTGTTTCTTTCTATTGGCTAATTTAGCTAAAGCTGGATTCACACTATACAACTTTTGTTGTTCGATTTCCTTTAGATTTACCTTCAGCTATGTAGTGCAAAGGCCGGCCTGATTGCATACAAATTGAAAGTGTTTAGGTCGGACCTCATATTATATGGTTTTGGTAAATCTAATGGAAAAAAAAATCTAAAGGAAACTGTATAGTGTGTATCCAGCTTATCTACTGGAGGTTCTTATGATGGGATTAGCCTTGTAGATCGTTATCTAACCATTGTGTGATGTTTTGGGTAAATATTTGATTTTATTGTTCATGTGGTGACTGCCCCACTTTTTAAGTGTATAAAAACCGTATTTCTGTTCAACAGTCATTCCTTTGGAGTTTACCTCAACATCTTGTTTACAGGGTAGATAAAAATCATTAATTAAAAAAAAAAATTGATTTTTTTTTAAATTAAAATCCGATTTTTTTTTTATCTGATTTTTTTTATTTAAATCCTGATTTTTTAGATTTTTATAAATATTATTTGAACAAAAATCTATCTAAAGATAGTTTTCTATTTAAGATACATTAATAATTTAGTTTATTCAGCATGAAAATGGGTTCGGCCGTTTTTATATATAGTGTATGGCCGGAATGGCATTAAAGTTCATGAGTGTGTAAAGGCAGGCGTCCCAATACTTTTGGCAATATAGTGTGTGTGTGTGTGTGTGGTATTGAATTCCAGCATTCCCTTCAGTCTTGCACACAGTGGCTGTGCGTCCATAAAGGGCGCGGGAGCGCCGCCCCCTCTCTCCTTTCTCTCACCATAGATAGATTCATGCATTGCATGAATCTATGGTCGCCGCTGCCGCCCCCTTTTCAGGTGTCTGGCCCCTTGTCGGGCGGCAGGCACCTGAATTACAGTGGCGGGTTTTTTTTTTTTTTTTGGAAGCACCCGATTAGAGCCGTGGGCTCTAATAGGCTTCTAAAATGGTAAATAGCGGGTGCAATGCTGTGCGTTCGCTGTTTACTCAGTGTTGTGTTAGGAACACTGACCGGCCTCTCAGCCAATCAGGTGCTCGGGTCTGGGTACCTGTCACCTGATTGGCTGAAACAACAGGAGCTGTGATTGGACGCCTGATAGAGAGGACCGGAAACATCGAGGAGCGTGGACGTGGAGGATGCCACCGTGACCTGCTGCGAGACAGGTAAGTCCTGTCTCCCGGGCGATGCACACTGGCAGCATTTGATGGGGCACAGTAGTGGCAATTGATGGGGCACACTGGCAGCAATTGATGGGGCACACTGGCAGCGTTTGATGGGGCACACTGGCAGCGTTTGATGGGGCACACTGGCAGCGTTTGATGGGGCACACTGGCAGCGTTTGATGGGCACAGTGGCTGCGTTTGATGGGCACAGTGGCTGCGTTTGATGGGCACAGTTTCTGCTTTTGATGGGCACAGTTTCTGCTTTTGATGGGCACAGTGGCTGCTTTTGATGGGCACAGTGGCTGCTTTTGATGGGCACAGTGGCTGCGTTTGATGGGCACAGTGGCTGCGTTTGATGGGCACAGTGGCTGCTTTTGATGGGCACAGTTTCTGCTTTTGATGGGCACAGTTTCTGCTTTTGATGGGCACAGTTTCTGCTTTTGATGGGCACAGTGGCTGCTTTTGATGGGCACAGTGGCTGCTTTTGATGGGCACAGTGGCTGCTTTTGATGGGCACAGTGGCTGCTTTTGATGGGCACAGTGGCTGCTTTTGATGGGCACAGTGGCTGCTTTTGATGGGCACAGTGGCTGCTTTTGATGGGCACAGTGGCAGCTTTTGATGTTTTGTTTTTTTTCAGTTTGTTTGCGCCCCCCCCCAAAAATGTTGAGCACCAGCCACCACTGCTTGCACAGTTGTACCGGATCCTCTCCTGGACTGAAATCACTGACTCTGATTTCACTGCACACTGTGAGCTTCTCACAATGTGCATTAGAAGCTGCAACAAGTCATATAGAGCCCGCCTCATTCCAGCATCATCTAGCCCTTTCCTCCCCTCCCTTACTGTCCCTGGCCTTCGTAGAGGACTCACAGCCTCATTTAGTCTTTCCTGACTGTCCCTCTTCCACCCCTTCTATTCATTGGATTTGAGTTCTTTAAATAATGGAGGCTCAGTGTCACATGTCAACTCAGCCAAAGTTTCCTGTTTTTGAGAAGCTTTGTACAGCATCGTGCCGGCACCTTCCACCAGCCATGTTGCGCATTGCATAGAGAAGTACAGAGACCCAATGATAATGTAAAAAATACAAGATTATACCCGGCCCATGGCTGGGGTCAGTGGTGTGTCCTCAGACTCAGCACACAAACTGAAAAAGCTGATTGGTTGGTCTCTGCTTCTGATGGGGACCCCGATATGTGAGGGGATCTCCGAACTGATGAGGGGCTTCTGATGTGAAAGGGGGCTCTGATATGATGGGGGAGATTCTGAAGGGGGACTCTGATGTGAAGGAAGGACTTCAGATGTGACAGAGAGGCTTCTGATGTGAAGGGGCGATTGCTTATGTGATGAGGGGACTTCTCACATGATGGGGGGAGGGGGGCTTCTAAGGTGATGGGGGTACTTCTAATGTGAAGAAGAGGAGACTTCTGATGTGAAAAGTTACTTCTGATATGATGGGGGGACTCTAATATGACGAGGAGGCTTCTGATGTGATTGGGGGGGGGGACTCTGATTTGATGGGGGCAGACTTCTCACATGATGAGAAGGCTTCTGATGTGAAAGGGGGACTCTAATGTGATTGGGCAGCTTCTCACATAATGGGGGAACGTCTCACGTGATGGGGGACTTATGTAATGGGGGGCCTCTCACGTGATGGGGGGGCTTCTCACGTGATGGGGGGGCTTCTCACGTGATGGGGGAACTTCTCACGTGATGGGGGAACTTTTCACGTGATGGGGGAACTTTTCACGTGATGGGGGAACTTTTCACGTGATGGGGGACTCACAGGATGGGGGGGGGGGGTTCTCACAGGATGGGGGGGGGCTTCTCACGTGATGGGGGACTCATGTAATGGGGGGGTGGGCTCTCATGTTATGGGGAGCCTCTCACATGATGGGGGGGGGGGCTTCTCACATGATTAAGAGTCTTTTGGCTTGAAAGGGACTTCTGATGTGATGGGGGACTTCTCACATGATTGGGGGGGACTTCTCACGTGATGGGGGGAGGGACTTCTCTTGTGATTAGGAAGATTCTAACTTTCTGAAAGAAAGTTCTATTGTGATAGGGGACTTCTCATGTAATGGAGGAACTTCTCACATGATGTGGAGATCTTACATGATGAAGAGGCTTCTGACTTGAAAGGGACTTCTGATATGAAAGGGGAACTCTGATGTAATGAGGCTTCTGACCTGATTGGGGGGGGGGGGGGGGGGGGGGGAGTCTAAAGTGATGTGGGGCCACTTCTCACGTGATGGGGCAGCTCTTCACATAATGGGAAACTTCTTACGTGATGGGGGGGCTTCTCATATAATGGGGGGGCTTCTCACATGATGGGGGGACTTCTTATATAATGGGGGGGCTTCTCACATGATGAGGGGACTTCTTATATAATGGGGGGCTTTTCACATGATGGGACGGCTTCTCACATGATGAGGATACTCCTGGCCTGAAAGGGACTTCTGAAGTGATGGGGCACTTCTCACGTGATGTGGGGGGACCTCTCTTGTGATAAGGGGGATTCTGACTTTCTGAAAGAAAGTTCTACTGTGATGGGGGACTTTTCATGTAATGGGGGACGTCTCACATGATGAAGAAGCTTCTGACCTGAAAGGGACTTTCTTATACGATGAGGGACTTCTGATATGAAAGGGGGACTTTGTTGTGATAAGGAGACTTCTTACGTAAACGGAGGGGACTTGGGTTTGATGGGGGGCTTCTAATGTGATGGGGGGGGGACTTCTGACATGATTGGGGGGCTTCTCACGTGATGATGAGGCTTCTGATGTGAAAGGGGGACACTGATGTGACGGGGCAGCTTCTCACATGATGGGGGAACTTCTCACGTGATGGGGGGACTTCTTATGTGATGGGGGGCTTCTGGCTTGAAAGGGACTTCTGATGCAATGGGGCACTTCTCACGTGATTGGGGGGGGGGGCTAAACATGTGATGGGGGGGGCTTCTCTTGTGATTAGGATTCTGACTTTCTGAAAGAAAGTTCTACTGTGATGAGGGACTTCTCATATAAAGTGGGGACTTCACACATGGTGCGAGGAACTCCTCACATGACTAAGAGGCTTCTGACTTGAAAGGGACTTCTGATGTGATGGGGGACTTCTCATGTGATGGGGGCTTATTTGGTGGAAGGGGGGAGACTTCTCACAGGAAAAGGGGGGACTTCTGATGTTAAAGGGGACATCTGATGTGAATGGGGGACTTCTCATATGATGAGGAGGCTTCTGATGTGAAAGGAACTTCTGATATGTGATTATTTTTTGGAGCGTGTTCATTCATGTACATGTTATTCATTCGTTTATAAGAATAGATTTTTTTTTTCGGCCCTCAATGATTTGTGAAATATTTGATGTGGCCTCGTAATGAAATTTTGAAAGCCCCAATGTTCAGGTATGGTCCTGGGAACTGATGTGCCC